>KN488675.1:13937-30711 GCA_000787155.1 Scartelaos histophorus | reverse complement strand
CTTCTTCTTGGCATAGGGATGTCATTTGGCGATATTCCTCCTCATCACTTTCAAAGTCCTCCACACCCAGGCCCCCTGCTCCCACTCAGACCTGCTGCACCCCCACACTCCACCTTTGCTCCTGTCTCTGCTCCTGTCTCTGCTCCTGTCTCTGTTCCTGTCTCTGCTCCTGTCTCTGCTCTTGCTTCAGAGACTTCAGAGCCTTCTCCATTCCCACAGGATCTGCTTACCTCAGTGGCTGCACTTAGCTCACCACCTTCAAGAAAAATCTCAATCTTGTGCTAACTAATGTTTAACTTTTCTCATTATTATTTAACTCTTTCCTGTATTATTTGCATATTGCTCTTTTGACTGTTCTGTAAAGTGTTTCTGAAAAGTGCTATGCAACTAAAATGCATCATTATTATTAATATTATCATTCATTTTGACCAATACTCTCCTTCCACTTTGTCTTTTTAAACACTTCTGTCCATAAACACTTCATTTCATCTTCATTTCCCTGTTGAAGTTTGCCGTGTGCACCGTAGGTCGCCAAGTCATTGCTTACTCCCGTGTTCTTTTGTCACTTTCACCATTGCCTGGAACACAGATTTAAAGTCAAAGCTCTCCACAAATAGCAACTTGTCCTTATTTAAGAGACAAATACCGCCAACAGCAAGGGAACAGCATTCTCCTCGAACAATCACATTCCTGCCCCGCTTCATCTCGGACCAGCCTCACACTCCTCTGTTGTTCCGCAGACAACCTTTAATCAGAAAGCTTTTAAACTTGGCATCAATGCGAGTGTGAAGGACATGCTAACTGCAGCAAAGAATGCAACTCTTTCTTCAGTTCTGATTGCTATGCCTCATCTCCTCTCCTGTGTATCCAAGCGCTTTTAGTCGTCCAAACACTTGCTTAATTACACCATAACACGTACATGAGAGGGGATAGGTGATTCGGGCCATACAAAACATGGCGAGTGGATGGAGGTGGAAAGTTTGCTTTGGAAATGTTTCAACTACAACATGCTAAAGCGAAACCTGGAAACGGTTGCAGGCGTGTTGGTGAAATGAAAAAGGCATTCCATTAAACTAGCACGAAGAATACAGTGGAAAAGCTGAACATGGGCAGGAAAGAGGATGTCATGGTGAAATAAGTATGTGCATTAGTTAGACCTGTCACTCCGTTTCTACCCTGCAGGTTCCGAGGTGCACTCTAAGTATATGAGCAGTTTCTATTTCTCAATGAACTGCTGTTGCTTTTACAATTTGTGGTCAGCTACACAGTGGACATATATTTTAACCCATTTAATGCCATCAAGTTCCTTTTGCAATTTTTTGCCTCTTTTGCCAAAACATTGTGTTCAACCCTTTGACTGAAAAAACTTCAACCCGTCATGTTTGGAGTGACTATGAAATGATTTTACTCTTTTACTTATTGTTTTTTGAACTGTTAATTAAATAAACTTGAGATTTTACCATAGATTTCAAGGATGATTCTCTGTTTAGAGAGATAAGAGAGATATTTTCCTTGAAGCCACAGAATATAACTTTTTGGCAAAAAAACCCCCACAAAAACAGAGAAGCCTGCATATTGTGATGAAGATTGCATTTCCACAAACCTGACTCTTATTTGGCTTGTGGAGGCTTCTTCCTGTTTGTTCCCATCTCCATAGAAAATATAAAATGTAAAAACATAGTTTCTATTTCCATAGAATTGTGCAGGTGACATGTACCTTTAATCTAAAATTAACCCACTTAAAACACTGCAATTAGTGCTCTGTACTCCTCACTATGGACAGTGAAAGTGTTTCCTACTGAAACACCTTATTCTGAAGCAAAGCTCTAGAATAGCATTGAACTTTAGAGTCTATACAGGATCTGGAGGTGGCAGAAGTCGGCCTCGTTATGGACTTTATTCTGAAGCAAAGCTCTAGAATAGCATTGAACTTTAGCGTCTACACAGTATCTGGAGGAGGTGGCAGAAGTCGGCCTCTGCTGGGACTGTCATCATATTGCCCTAGTGGCTTTTTTACTGTTAATTGTACATTTTCACTTTTTTCCAAGATTATTATGATGTTACTGTCTTATTGTTTATTTAATACAAATAAATATTAAAAAGACACTAACACTACAGTGATTCCTGGCTCAGTGTGGACACTGGATGAATTTCGAGAGATTGGGGAGTGTGGGAAGATGCAGCAGGTCAGTGTCTTGGCACATGATGAGACGCAGTACAAGGACCAGGAAGCCATGTGTTTTGTGCCAAGGTCAGGTACCTGCACTCATATCAAAAAGGCCAGCTGTCCTACTGTCTGTGTGAACATCTGTGTCTCTCATCTGACCACCACCGTCACAGGTTTGGAGACAGGAGTTACGACTCAATGGAATATGTTCATAACGCTGTCATACTGTTTGTAAGAAGCCCTTATGATGTTATGGTGCAATAAGCTTAAGTCACATTTTCTGTCTGTTCAAATAGATGCTTTATGTCAAGGGAATGTCGCGCAGTGTGGTATAAAGTTTATCTATTTCTATGGAGACACGCAGATAGTGCCACCAATTCAAGTTACAGGTCTGTGAAATCTATGTTTTTCAAGGTAGCAATAAAAACAATAAAAGCAATAAAAACACCGAAATAAGATAAAGTTTGTGTCCTACTGTGAAATATTATAGACATACATTTAGATTTCAATTACATTATTGAAATCCTCCCTACATTTTTTTTTTTCATTTCATCAACTCACTACTTTTAAGCCTTTATATCATGTATTAGAGTAAAGGAGAAGAAAATCTATGCAGTTATTTTTCACGATAAGCTGTTATCTGCACCTTCTATTGTAGAGCGTGTCCAGCACTATTCCATTAGTGCATTCACAATATACTGTTTAAAGCTATTGTGAAAGTGAAGCAAGGACCTGACAGATACAAGACCCCTCTCAGCTCATACCTGATGTAACAGCCAAACAAAGAGCAGATCCCACAGACGGCAGTGCCCTGTGGACGCGCCGGGACAACTTATTATAAGTTCTATTCTTCTCGTCACAATGCACTTAGACTGCCTGGACATTCAATATATCAAAATCTGTGTGTGAAAATGTTTTGAACAGTGCATACAAATTTGAACACAACTAATTTAGGAAAAGTCTCCCAACATGTGTTAAGTATGACAGCACAGGACAGCTGTAGCGTGAGACAAGAAGCTGCAGCAGGAGGGAGGCGAACCCATGTTGCCAGGTGGTAACTAACACTTGCCTGACCAGCCCCTTCTACATTCTGCTCAAAATCCAGAAGAGTCTGGAATCTGAACATGGAGCGTGACAAACCTCTGTCCTAAAGTGGGACGGTCACAGATGCTTTGTATCATGTGTCTCTCAAATGCAGAAGACGTCTCCTCCTGAAAATGTTTGTATCAGTCAGAACAAAAAGATAAAAGATAAAAGAACACACTGATGGAGGATGCATTTCTCTGAATCCACCTGTCAGTCACGTCTGGAATCAGGGACACAGGAAATGGTCCAGACCCACATGATTTATGTCATATGGGTGTGGTTCTGACTGACCAGGTAATAAACCACTGCACCAATTTTTAGAGCGACAAATAAACTCAAATATTCAGTATTGTGTTTCAGCTGTTGTTGGGACTATTGCTGTATTCCCGTTACATGGATCGTGTCAGTGATCTGACTATTTCAGGCAAATTGATTTTCCATTAAGAAGAGATTCATGTGTGAAAATCTGATGAGAAAACATAGAAAGTTGGTCAAAAAGACTGAAGCCACAATCTACATGCTAACTAACCATATTAGTTACTAGAGTATAGAAATATGGAAGATGTGGACTATTGAAGGCAGACACTAAACAAACAGTCTGTGGTCTAGTGCATTAGTATTCAGTGCACATACCAGTCCACTCCCTTCTTCAGAGAATTACACTGCCTACATCAACCTTTCATTAAATATACATCAATCCAACACGCTTTAATAAAGTGGACTACAGTGAATCTGCCCTAAAACGCACACTGATAAATACTCAATCTATATGTAAATATGCTACACTGGAATAAAATGGTGAAGAAATGCATTAGGAAGCTTATTTGATCAGTGCCCAAGAAGCTGAAGTGGTGATTTTTAATGCACTGAGGAGTGGGTAGGTGAGTGGACGGGAGAGGAACTATCAGAAAGGACAACAACTTTCTACTATCAGCAAAAAAGTTAAGGTAAGAAACAAAACATTTCAAGAACAAATGCAATTATAAAAATGTATATAAATGAAACATAATTATTTCCCCAACCATGTCATGCCATGTCATTGATTTCTCACCTTTTATGTTGTTTGTCCAATTGATCATCGCTGTATTGTGTGTATTTGTACTTTACAAAACTCAAACATAGAACATTCTTTGAAAATTATTACAAATGTGTGCTCTTTTCTCCACTTGCCTCAATAAAAAGTAAAACACAATAAGAAGGAGCTCCAAATGCAATTACAGAAGGCAATACACCAGCTCTGCACTAATTCCCTTGAATGTCCATTGCCCACAAACAAATAATCCTTCTTGCTGCACTAAAAGACGGGTTTAGAGTCGGGATTTAAATTGACTACATACACACCACCTCCTATATTTAAATAATCATAATAAATGTAAACAGCTGCCTACAGTTTGAGTGCCTGTGAAGCCCTTATAAATGTGTCTTTTACAGGCTGTTGCCCATTAAAGTGTGCCTACATGTGCCATGCTGTGCTTTATTAATGGTGACATTCCACACAGCAATTAGTGTCAAGTTCCTAAACAAGTGCCTAAATGAAGTGTTTGCTGCTTTCCACGTCCATAAAATCCCACACCTGGTTTAAGCACATACAATAAGGGAATGAATAAAACTCTTCTGCAGTCTGCTATAGGCATAACTCGGTAGTTTGAATGTAGTTTGGCAATAAGGTACATTTTCTTGAGTTTGTGACAACTTTCTTTTCCCCTCTTTTGCCATTCCTGGAAATAACTAGTTTATGTGACATCAGTGTAAAACCCATTTGAAAGACAGGGTGGAGCAGAAAACAAATATGTCCTTATTAGGGGAGACATCCTTCAGGACTCCACATTACATCTGGTTAATAATCATCAAATGAAGTGGAGAGTGTGAGCGATGTCTGGAGCAACACGGCATCATTAGGGCTTGTCGCTCGTCTACTGGTGAACAATCTTTGGAACAATCTACTCAGTGTAATATCAGTAATCCCCGGGGTCACTGCGAAGGTAAACCACACACTTTGGGCTGTAAACCTCCAGTGACCTGTGGAATCTATTAAATCCAACCCAGATCTGTCCACAGCTCCCAACTTGTGCCCTGGCATCCACTGAATGGCAGCAGCTGTGTTCTCAAACAGCTTCATTAAAGGTGTCGGGAAAGAGGGGCTCAGACTGTCCGGTGCACCTGCAGCACGGCTACGCTCCAGCCTCAGCTTCCCTCACGTCTGTGCACACGGACAATAAGCTTTTCTTAGCACAGGAAGCATTTAAGACAAATTTCATGTGCAATAGCCTAATTATGAACTAAAAAGATGTGTAGCAACATGGTGGTGCAATCTCTTAAAATACCCAGGACTTTATTAAAAAAAAAAAAGATAAAATGTGGTCTCTTGCCTCACAGCAAATCATTAGGTTAGAGGCTACATCAGAAAAAAGTCTCTAGAAAAAAAGAAATCCAACGATTCCTTGAAGAGATCATGCCCAGATATTGAATGTCAAGAAGGATTGTGAAATTCTGTACAAATGATCAAATTTGATGAGGATAATTAGAGCATTTGGGGTTCATATTTTGCATTATATTGTGCATTAAATATTTCCTTAAGTGTCAAAAATGCTCAATCTGAGGACATTTTCTTGCAACTATCAGCTTCAGTTTAATGACCCCTGCTGCACACACCTCTTGCATTTATGTGTCTTGCATTTATCTCGTTAAATGTGCTTTATTATTCAAATATACCGTAAAACTGGCTGTGTGAAAAACTACAATCATTACCACCACTTGTTTATGAATGAGAACAGTGACGTTTGTTTTGATGACTTCAGGAAGCCTCTGAGGTGAGTTGCACAACGCAGACAAACCTCTGCCCCCATCTACTGGCAAAAAACGTGTATTGCAAGAGTAATGAGACCTGTGCACGGTATTAAAATTGATAAAAAATAAAAAATAAATTTATTACCAATCACAGAAAAAGAATGGCCAACATGACATCAAGAGCATTTATCGGAAATTAAAAAAAGCTAACATTTTATTTACAAAGTCTGCAATTGGATGTGAACAGATTTAGCACATGCACATACAAATTGCAATTAGGTTATCGTAATTATTGTTATATTATTAATACACAGATAACAAAGCAATCCTCATTTAACCACAGAGTTTGCCAGTTTAACAGCCCCTCACTGCTACTGTGGTCCCAACAGTGGTTATTTAAGGTTACACCAATCACCAGCAGACACACAAACCACATGGCAACACGGTGAAGGACAGATTCAGACCAGCAATGGAAGGATTAACATGACTGATAATAAATAACAATAGCAAGTGGATTACACTCTGCTTGGGTTAAAATATTCAGGCCAGCGAGCATTACATTTGAACTTTGGTAATGATATAAAGCTGTGCAGTCTAGTGTGGGAGAGTTTTGTCGGCTTGTATCGATCAGTAATGCAGTTTTGCACAATGTTCTGAACTGATTAAGCCTAAATCAAATATAAGACGTTGATCATTACCATTATGAAGAACATTAAAGATAAAGCAAAAGTGGAAGCTAATGCAGCATTCATAACATGTTGAGCTGATATATTACAGAAGAAGTTGAATTACAAAGATATTATAAGATAATAGCTCTATGGTGTGGTGTTTAAACATTACACAAATATTTTGTTCATGTCAAATTATAAAAAAGAAAACATAAACAACCTAGCAAAATAAGGACAATTATTACTTATTATTTAAGATTATTTTCCTCTGATGCCAGACCTGTGCTGATGATATACAAATTCCAGATCACAAAAGCATGAAATACTTTTTTTAAATAATAGAAACTATTTCATGTCACTTCTTATAATTTTCCAGTTAATTTTCCAATTCTCTGGGTTGTTAAAGTGCAGTTTACTGTTAATGCATTGACACTACACAAGCATGTGACTTATTGTGTCAGACCAGACACGAACCAAGGTGTGACTGGGACAAATGTTGCCTTTTGAAATCTCTGTCTTCTGACTAAGAGTATATTTCTGTTCTCTAATCATGGGATTATAGAAAGAATCACACCCACGGCACACCCATGCTTTCAAGTCAATTTCACTAACAATTTTTGTAACACAATGCCTGTTATCATTCATGTATCATTCTTTGTGAATAACAGGTGAAGATTAAAATTTTACTATAGCAATTATCAGACCAAACTAATTTACTGCCAAGGTTTGCCTTTTTTTAAATCATACGAGTGCAGAGCTTTAATCCTCATGTTTTCTGATTACTTCAAACAGGATTGTCTAGAGGTGATGGTTAAAAATAATCACGGGATTCCTCCAGTCAAGGAAGAGTAGAGTTTTGATGAGCATAATCTGTCAACTGTTCAGTTTACTTGTTTAGCCAAAGGCACTTAAAACTCTCCTTATAAATACAACCACTCGTGATATGTAAACATTAAATAGTCACAATAGTCACTTGAGAATATACACAAAAACAAAACCCATGTTTTAGCTTAATCAGCCACAGTCCTGTTTGGTTAGGGACAGAATCACCAAATGTCATCTAAAGTGTGCGGCAGTATGAAGAAGCAAAGGAATAACTGTTTAGTATAAGTTCACTCGGAGTTGGCCGGAGTTGGAGCAACATTTTGCATCAAATCATTAAGTCATTGGAAAGATAAATCTGACAGCATGAGAACATTTGGATCTGTGAGAACTAAACATTGGGTATACATACATTATTGGATTGGTACATCCCTAAATAACACCAAACTGGTAACACACACTGAAAGCAAGAGTGTGTAATGTGTGATAAGGCATGAGAGATACAGACAATCATGCTCTACTGGCTTCAGGCAAACACAGAGCAGAGGTTCCCAAACTTTGACGCCTGAACTCTCCACCGTGCAACCAGCTCGGGCCTCCCACTGTGACATATTGACTGGTTATAATTTTGAGATGGCAAAACATGTTTAATTGTGTTGAATGTTGTTTATTTGAACTGTATATTGTGCGACCTCTACTTTACAAACAGATGTTAATTAAACTATACACTGAATATAGGTCCATAAATGTTCAATCTTATTATTATTTTTATGTCCTGGGACCCCAGTTCATGCTCTGTAACCTCTCATGGAGTCCTGACCTCCACTTTGGGAGCCCCTGCGATGGGGAGGGAGCTGTGTGAGCTTTGACAGTGCTGTAGGCGGTGTAGGGGGCATGTAATGACAGAGACAGTGTAGACACATGAGTTACTTCACAAAGGCAGTGGCAGGGTGTCTGTCGAGGACCAAGGACTGGAGACAGTGGACAGCAACGAGTGGTTTCACTTTTCAGCTCCGCCGGGACTTAGAATGCTGGATAAGCCACTGCAGAGTGATATCTACAAATAATATTATGATTAGGGTTTTACAATGACTTATTATCCTGTGTACAGGTATAAAACGCAACCATTATTAACCATTTTTTTGTATTTAGCTGGTCAGCATCAATTGTGGATTAGTTTCAATTCAGTTTCTATTGTGTCTTATTCTTTATTTTTTTCTAATGTTCATTTCATTTCAACAGTAGCAGTTAAATAAGCTTTTAGCTCTAATTAGTTATGATTGTTGCAGGTACTGTAGTTACTTGGCCTTAATCACCGGTAGTGTTACTTTTTCTGTGTAGGTAAAAATGTGTTTGTTTTTTATCCTTGCAATAAATTATACAATCCCTGATTAAAGAACTGAACTTTTTTTAAATTAATTTGTATGTGACATTACAATTGTCTTGAAGTGATACAAGAGCTGTTCTTTTTTATGATATGAATATGTAATACTTATATAATCAAGGAATGTTAAGGGTGTGTTACAGAATTGACTTGCTAGTTTACCTATGTTGTCTTTCTCCTTGCAGGAGACAGAGTAGCAGCAGATCTCTCGATCTTGAATGGCAGATAAATTCCTATTGAAAAGTAACAAAACAAAGATCTGTAGTTAGTTCACTAAGTAAATATATAACTAATAGATTCAATTAAAGCTGTATTACCCATATTTCCTCTTGTAAATGAGTATATAACACAGTTAAAAGTATTAATTTGCCAGAAATCTACACTTACATTTTTTCAATCAGCTGCTTCTCATCGAGAGCATTTGGCAAGTCGCGTTTGTTGCCAAGTACTAAGATCTGAAAATTAAGGGGATGTTTAATAATATGTATAATGTCTTCACCACTGCACATCTGACCAATCAAAAATACCATTTCTACACTAGATCACTATAAATTAATAGGAACCTGAGGAAGGCACCAGGATGTACTTACAGGAATTCCTTGTAATTGTGGCTTATCTAAAAGATTGTGTAGTTCATTTCTGGAAGCTTCAATCTTCTCACGGTCTGCAGCATCTACCATATAACTAACACAATATGCAGGAATTACATAAAATACCACAGTTAGATTAAGTAACTAAGGAACATGCTTTTACACTATAGCATTGACTCCACGGCAGTAGCGCTCCCACATGCTTCTGAATCGTGGCTGTCCACCTATGTCCCATATCTAAAGTGAAAAAAGTCAAAACAAACAAAAAAATCAATTGCAAGGCAATTATTTTTGCTGCATAATTTACATTAAGTTGTTAAGATAGACAATATGTTGCATATTTAATTGCTGGAAATGAATTCAGCTTGTGATAAATTTCAGAAACCTGGAACAACAGAAAGTACAGAACAAAATATTTCTCTGTCTGTTTACAGTTGGAAGAGTTCCTCTTTGACTTACCTTTATTGTCACGTTGCCTTTGGTGACCTTCCTCATGTTAAAACCAACTGTGGGAATCATATCTTCACTGAACTGGCCTGACTGGAAAACACAAATTTCATTCTTTCATGCAGATTCTTTATTTCAACACTGATACATTTATGTGTAATAATGTTCAATAGTTGTGCATTATCTGTCAAAAAGTAAGATCTAAATCATTAGATCATAGATAAAAATCATTATCGTTATTAAGTTTCGTGTATAATTGTTTCCTTACATAAGAAGTATTACTCGGTTTTGTTGTTTTAGTATTAATACAAATAACATGGATGAGCTGCCTCGACCGAAAGCAAAAGTCATCAGTGTTTTGGTTACAATCACATGACAACCTGCAGCTACAGGTAGACTCACCTGGACTGACCATGGAGGCTATAAGGCATCTGGACACAATCTTGCCCAAAAAGCTTATGCTCAGCTGATTCATACGAGCTTTCAGGTGACTCATAAGTGGTTAAAGCTGACAGTAGTTGTTGTCACCATATCCTTGATGCTGACTACTCCTCTGTTCACATGACTTCATTTGCAAGAAGCGCAGCCAAACCCCGATACAACAAATTCGTCAATCTCATTAGCAATTACATTGCTTATTTAGGTCTACAAGCTCATGCTGATGGGAAATAGGCGGTACTGACGCACAACAAAACCTTATACGGCATAAATATTAGACACAATATAATGAGAAGTTGGCTTAGTAAACAATTCCTAAAATCTTTGCCAGGTGGCAGCAGGAGCCGGGGGCCTTGATGCAGCTACTTACTGCTATTACGTTGACAAACGTAGTTTTCCCTGAAGATTGAAGCCCCACTAATGTTAGTTCCATTTCTTCTTTCCAAAAAAGAGCGCGGAACCAGTCCAAAAGCCTGTTTATTAGAGCCAGCATCTTGGATGACAGCGCAGGAGCAGCTAGCACTACTCAGGAAGTGGCGAGTGCTTTGTCAGGTCATGTGACACAGCGTCAGTCCGCCTGCGCTGCGCAGACCGGAGCATGCGCAGACCGGAGCATGCGCAAACTGGGGCATGCGCAGAAGAGGACCATGGGAGAGAAGCTCAACGAGGTGCATTTATTGAAGTTTTGGACCATCAATTTGTGAGGAAAATAAATCACGCTGACAACAAACTCATATTTGATTTATTGTTTTATTTGATAACAAATTTTATTTTAAATTTAGTTCCATTTAAAATCGGCTAGGCCTAGTTAGTATGAGGAACACCTATTCAGATGTTTGATATTCTGATTTAAACATTTTGTTTTAGGACTAGGCCTGTCCTGTATGTGGAAAGAATAAATTTGTAAATCTTATAATTGTCATCCCCAAAGCAACTACAATAACTAACTTGTGCTTAAAGTTTTCATTCCAGTCGAGGTGTTTAGCCTCTTTTAATCAAAGTAGCTAAATGGTTACAAGTGCAATGACACAAATACCAGGAGTGACCCACTTGTGTAACTATTATTATTGGAATTATTGGAATTTAAAAGCCCCAAAAAAGAACTAGACTCTTGTAAAGTGCTTCTTTTCAAATGCCCTTGTTGTTGTTGTTGTTGTGGTCAGTTCCGTAATCTAGAAAATCTTGTTCCTCTGGCAAACAGCCCTGGGTAAAAACAGAACAATAAGCTTTTGTATAGAAAAGACAATGTGTTTAGAATGAGAAGAGGTCTGAGTATATCGACATTACCTGCGGTCTGACCAGTGTGGTGTATTTATCTGGGGCTGCTGCACTCATAATGGTCGTATAGACAGTTATACTAAAACACACGGCGTCTTCAGTTAAAATAAGACACATTTTAATTGTTACATTGTCATTTTGATCCCTGTGATGGACATGAGCCGAGTGGCTACAGTCCGGCGTGTTTACATCTGTGCTTCTGTCATGTTCATTAACCTGCACTGTCCCAATCAAATAAACAAATAAATAAATGTTCTATTGAAACCACACAAAAAAGAACATATAGAACCGTGCTTGTGAAAACTGTAGTAAAGTAATGCATTTCTATTTCTGTGTTTTGTATGAGCTCAGACAATAGTGGGTTGGCATTCGTGCTGAGGAATGAGAACTGTCAGCATGCACCATAACCACTGTCAAGTGATCCACTCAAAACTGAACAGGAGTGAAAAACAAACTTACCCATTGCACACGGGGTACAGGGACAACACCTGGAGACAACAGATTATAATGTGTGACACTTGTAAATGTGTTTGCATTTGTATTGTGGGTGTAATTGTATTTACCTGATAAAGTGTGTCCATGTTGATATGATCTTGTCCAGTCACATTTAAGGCTTTACTGGCCACTTGCCTGGAAAAAAAATCTAATCATATATTTGCTCAATATTGTACACAGTATGATGGCACATTTTGTACTGACAGCAGCACTTCTCTCTATGCTAAACCGCGTTCTTAAGTTAATAAATAAGAATATTAATTATTATTATGATCATTTATTCATTATGAATAAAACTGAAGAAGCAGCTTGGGTGAAACCTCTTCCATCAAAAATATCTGTCCACTTGACACATATTTTTTTGCTAAATAAACTGACCTTCTGTAATCTCTTTTTGAAGGAGGCAGCCAATGGTCATAATTTGTTTCCACTCTGTACCATCTGTAACATGGAACAGTATAACAGGTGTTACTTTTTGCACTACATTATGCAGGATTCTATAAACATACTCACCCTCCAGTGACGGGCTCCAGTGGCCATAAGTCTGCGGGGCCAGTGCGATCTCTGGTGATGACCAGCCCCTCACCTGCTCGCACGCCGCCCACTATGTAGTACACCCCAGTAATGATGGGAACTTTAGAGAGACGGACCACGGCGTCCAGGAAGTCTCGACCATTTTCCAGAGTCTGTAAGGAGAGTTTAGCTGTTTATCTGTAAGAAGTTTACCTGGACATAACATCACCCGCCTTATATGATATATGATATTTAATATATATTACTGCTTATTATAGGACTGGCTAAGAAGTAAAAATATAACAGCACATGCACTGAATTATGTACAAAGCAACATTCTGCTTGATTTATGTCTTTTCTGTTGCAAAACTGCTTTATGCAACATGTTAAAGGTGCATTTTGCAACTCTTCTGGGGGAGGGTCGGTCAGCCCCGTTCAAAGTCAGACTGCACGGTTTGTAGGTTTCTAGGTATTTTTGAAATACAAACCCACCTGTGATTGAATAAATGAAGGTAGAGATATTTAATTGTATACAAATATATACAATTGACTACAAAATAACACAACATTGGTGTTGTCTACTCTTAATATTTCAATCTTAAACACAAAATCAGAGCAAAATGGACTGAGATGCAGTGACACATTAAGCCAGTGTGAGTGAATGGAGCCTGGTGTCTAAGAGTGAAGTGCTCTGGGAAATAGACAAAAATCATTGGATGTATTGATGATTATTATTAACATAGTTAAACTTAGACTAAAGGTCAACATTGCAAAACTTGTTGATATTCACCACTGCTTGTCACTGTTGTGAAAGCTTCTCCAGACTCACCTCCCTCACCAACCAGCTGACAGGAGAGCGTCGAAACAGAAACGCTGACACCCAGTTCTTCCACCAGTTCCACCAGTGCTCACTACCTAAAATGTTAAACCACAAATAAACCTCAGCTGATATTTAGACTTTTCCTCTTTCTGAGTAAATCCACTAGTTCCTACCTCGCTGGTCACCAGACACAGTGAATTTATTTGGTTTCTGGCCAGTCCACAGGCCAACGTATCCTGCAAACGATGTGCCTTGATATGCAACCTACATGAGAGTCAAATAAACGATGAATCAGGTTATGTGCAGCTTAACAAGAGGGATACAAATCATACAGCAACAACAACCTTTCCGTCCTTCATAAAATTGACATTGATGGTGAGATTTCTGAGAACTGGATGTGGATAGTCAAGATTTCTCCCGTGATACACGTTCCCATTCTGGTCCTGAGTTACTATACTTGTGCAAAATCTAAAGAAAAGATATAAATCAATAACCTGTAAAGGTGCAATATGGAAGAGCCAGATGTCATTGCTTTTGCTTGGAATGTTCCATATGGTGCGTTTATAATTATATATTTATGTATTTATGTATTTATTCAATATTTTCCCAGGTGAGTCAATTGCTAATTCTTGTAAAACGTGCATCTGTATTCTGAAATGACTTGCCTCTTCACAGTTTTGACAAGTAACTTTTTTCATGGAGATATATTAGTTTAATGCCATATTCTGGAACATTTCAGGCAAAGCGATCTCCAGAGAGACAAGCCGATGGAGGCACCACCAGAAGCTACAGAGAACCTTTTAATATTACACCTGTAAGTGTGTGGTATAAACATACAGAATACGTACGCAGACACTTCATAGGCAAAGTTGAGGATGACGGCGTCGGAGAGGCTTCCCCCAACGTGCTCAGCCAGACCCCGGATCTCCCCTGCATACGGCTCAGGAATGTACTGCTCCAATGCCAGAACAACAGGTTTAACGGCCTGGTGCACCCATCTGGGAACTGTGGAGCTGCAGCCAAGAATAATCAGATAAAGCAGCACGATCGATCCAGCAACGTTTGTTTGTTTGCTTGTTTGTTTGTTTGTTTGTTTGTTTGTTTGTTTGTTTTTAACTTACAAATGATGGAAAAGAGCCTAAAAGTCTTGGTTTAGCCTTAACTTAGCCGTAAGAAAGGCCTGATTTAGATCTGGTGGTGTTTACAAAGCCAAATATTATTTTTAAGTGGTACTTGGGAGAAGAAGAAGAAGAAGAAGAAGAAGAGAACCACTGCACAGACGCTCAGAGGTTCTGTTGTTGTTTTAGACCAAGTTATGTAGTTGTGCCCATAGGCCAGACACTTCGCCCACCTTACCTAGTGTAAAAGCGGTGTTTACGTGAGTGATCAGGTGTGGATGGCGCAGACTGGCAGCCTCCTTCCATCAGTCGCCCCCAGGGCAGCTGTAGTTATAAGTCGCTCGTAGTTTAGTACCACGTGAGTAACGCGTAATGACGCTGTAGTGTTACTACTAGTTACTAGTTACTACTAGTGCCGGGTATTATTAGACGTAGAGGCTTATTTAGCATCGCTAAATAAAAGTAGTTAATAGAACTGTTGTGATTAGAAAAACAATCCATAGCCATAATCAGAAACTCCAGCACTGAACACATAAGAACAGAACTTACTCAATAACTTGTGCAGCCGCGTCTTTGAGGTACTCCGGGGTGAAGTACAGGCTCAGGGGCTTCCAGCGCACCTCGGGGGCCTCGTCCAGGCTGATGTTGACTGTGGGTGGGGCGATCTCACCCAGGCTCAGGGCGGCGCAGTAGTTGGAGAGTCCGCAGACGAGCAGCCAGAGGCGCACGCACAGCGGCATGACCAGCGCGCAGCGCAACCCTGCAGAGCAATGGACCCTCCAGGTCCCCACACTTCCTCAAAGGCTCTGAAGCTGACTGCTTCCTTGTTTCACAATAAAGAACAGGATGTGGGGTATAAGTCAAACACATGAACAATTTAAGGAATAAGCCTAAATGTTCCTCCCAACAAACACACGCCACATGTGAAAGGCAGAAACAAAACAGGAAGCAGCCTGAAGCCTGAAGCCTAAAGCCTGAAGCCTGAAGCCTATGGGGCTATTGCTTCCTCATTTGAGTCTTATTTACATGCAGTGCTCCGTCAAGTATAACATTAGTGCATAAATTGGAGCATATGGGCTAATAATGATGAACTTGAATCAATTTAAATGGGCAAAAAAGTGTCCAGAAGTTTAGATTTGATTTGCTCTGTTTAATGTGTAACGTGACGTGTTTTAAGTCCTTTACCTTCATGTGGTTTAAAGCTGCTCTTGGTCACTTAAGGCCAGAACGGTCCAGCTCTTATAAGTCTGCACAGAGTTAGAGGTCGGTGACTATAAGTTGTTGCAGTTGGTCAAATAAGCCTAAAATCCAAATACACACCGACGACCCAGTGCAGGGAAAAGATGACACCAGCAGGTGGCGCACTTGGACCATAATGGCCCCTAGAGGCAGAGCCAGTGCTTCAGCAGTGTGAGGTTTATTTTGCACTACTTCAGTAGTTCAGCTGAAGCTGAAGCTGAAGTTTTACTTGTTTTGGAAACTATGATGCAAACTGATCTGAACATAAAATTTATTTTCAAATATTAATGATGAACCTCGTCTGTGATTGATCTTAAACTACAAATGAATTGGTTTTACATTTGTACAGTGACGGCTTTGTAAACCAAGACATTTACTCCCTCATAACTCTTTTCTAAAGAATAACACGTTGTGTTAAAAGGAGGCCACAGGCTCGTTCGAAGAGTAAAAGTACCTCTTTAAAACTACTAGAGTGCTTAAAGTAAAGTACTTCCACTGTTCACAGTACTTGAGTGTGTAACAGGTGCACTGAGGGTAAAATACACTGTTTTTACTCTGCACATTTGGCCACTACTGTTGGTCTTGAGTGATGTAATATTGACTGGATAATTCTCAAATCCAGTCCAATGTGAAATGTTTACAGCTTGTAATCTAAGACACGCTATTGATTTA
Source organism: Scartelaos histophorus (assembly GCA_000787155.1). Classification (NCBI taxonomy): domain Eukaryota; kingdom Metazoa; phylum Chordata; class Actinopteri; order Gobiiformes; family Gobiidae; genus Scartelaos; species Scartelaos histophorus. The sequence continues at coordinate 14,187 of KN488675.1, read as the reverse complement.
CAGAGGCTCTGACGCTTTGTGGTTATGTAAGTGTTATGTAAGTGTGTGTTGTGTGTGTGTTGTTGTGGGAGCTGTCAGGTTAACAGGCTTCAGCATGTTTGAGCCATCAGGTAATGAAATCTAGATTCATCAGGGAAAAAAAGCTTTATTAATATTCTAATTCTAATGTATATCAATAATACATTATATACAAAATATATATACAACAAAATCTTCATTTTACTTTTCAAAATAAAAATCTAAAGTACCT
>KN488675.1:0-11620 GCA_000787155.1 Scartelaos histophorus | reverse complement strand
ACACACACACACACACACACACACACACACACACACACACACACACACACACACACACACTATTCACATTCTGATTATGTTTTTACTGAATTACCTGAACATTCAAACTTTTTTTTTCTTAGATGTTTGCTTATTTGTATTACAACTGATATACAGACCGATGGATTAAATAAATATAACTCAGTTCCGTGCATGAGCTCATGTGGCTGTTGTAGAATTGTACTCACAGTGAGTTTTAGGTGCTCTGGCAGCAGATCCTTCAGCTGGGCAATGCACTCATTGATTCTGTCTCGTCGTTTCTTTTCAATCAGCCTGTGAGGCAGTTTATACGTCTCCTGAAGACAAAGAATAATTGTTATTTGCATTCCAATAAAACAAAAACACACTAAATATGACATAGGTGTGGTTCATTTTCTTACCTTGTTCTCATCCCCACGTTTCATGCCTCTTCTGGACTTGTACACATAAATAGGAAAGTCCATTCTTTGGAGAGAAGATTATAGTATTAGTTATTATTAGCTGTGATTAGAACGTTAAAAGCAAATTAAAAACATATTTTGGTGTTACTTTGCTAACTTACCCTTGCATGTCAGAAATATCCAGCGATGCGTGTTTTGACACACACGGAGGCGGCTGCGCACTCGTTATCCTCTCCATGTTGCGAAAACTTGGGGGGGAAAAAACTTAAAATAATCCAAATGTCCACCTGTTCCTGCACTTCAAACTCCCAAAAGCAAGAAAATGAACGTAAAGGTCCCGTAATCCGCACAGAGATGGACGCGCTGTTCTCTCCCTGAGGTCTGAACAGTTGTGTCTGTCAGAGGAGGATCCACGCCCGAGTCAATGTGAGAGCGCGGGGTGGGTTTGACTACGTGTTAAATAAACCCTGTGACTGCAGGCACGTCCCTGGGCGAGAGACACACGCTCTCCGTCACATGAGCCTCACGTGTTGGACGGTGCTTTCAACCGCGCACCCTCCCTCCTCCGGGGCCCGCACCGCCCGAGCAGCGCGCCCTCCTCCTCCTCCTCCTCCTCGCTGCTGTTGCACTTCTCCGCTGGGGCAGTGAGTCCCGTGTTGGACCATGCTTTATGCTTTAGGAGACCAACGTGTTTACGCACACAGACAATCTAACACTCCTAGCGGCGCATATTTATTATTTTTATTTAATTTATTGGTTTATTAGGACAATTACATTAAGCACAGTGGCAGAGATGTTTGTACAGATTGGAGCTCAAAGATAATTTCCATCTGTAGTTCTGAGAAGGGGAGACAACACAAAACAACTATACAATATGCAAATATACAATATAATAAATATCTAAAAGTTAAAGTGCAATGTTTAATATAAAGTAATGTAATGTAATATATTGTAACACTGTTGGTCTGGTGATCTAGGGGCCATAATCTCGGGCCAAAATACCCGTCTGGTGTTGTTAGTGTGAGATGTTTGGCGTCTATACCGTTTGTATAACTCTTGGTAGAGTATTTGTATCATTAGGTTTTAGACTAATGAAGATCACTTGTTACTACAAAGTTCAAAACGTTTCCAGTTGTACATTTGAGTCCAATTTATTAGTGATTTTCAAATGGAAAAGACAAATGACATTTTCTGCTCATGGTTCCTCACACGGCATTAAAGGCCAAAACATAAAGTAACCAAAGCAAACAAACAAACAACAAAACAAGTTGAGTCAGGCACCAGGAATAGCCCGTGGCACCGGAGTCTTGGGTAAATGTGTGGCCTGGCACGCGTCACGCGCGCTCGTTTCATATTGTACCAGTTTGGTGTCGGGCACGTGCACCTGGCTGCGGGAGCGATGCTCTGCTGTGTCTGCGTGTGTTTAGACTCCGCTGGAAGCACTAAAGCCGTGTACCCAGCAGCCTGTCACGTTGATCTCCTCATGGCGGCGGCATAACCGGGAGAGGGCGGTGACGTCAGACGCACAGATGCCGAATGATCCCGGTCCGTGTCCAGGGAAGCGCCAGACTAAAGATAGACCACATCCCCATCTTTACGCATGGACAAAGCCTCCAGTAAACAACCACTGTGCTCCAAATGACCCTTACTGCTTTTCTTTCTTGTGCTTTATTTGACTTTTTCACGTTTCTATTAAATCATTATTCTGTCAGTTCAACAACTAAATAAATAACTAACTAAATAAAATAGGTTCCAATGGGTTATAGTAGCAGGAACCCTTCTTAAATTAAACGTACCCTACTAAAGAGATAAAAGATTTCCTGTCCAAATGGCCATGTGCAGATTAGGAGCATAAAGTGCTGTTTTTAGACCCGATGGGAGGTGACGTGAAGCTGCCCGTGTCATAACCTCATGATTTTCTGAACCTTGGAGATGACTGGAGAACATCATTACGCACTGACTAAGCTACTGTTTATTACTAAGTTAGTAAGATGCAATGGAAATGTATTACACACCAAATATTTTTGTTAATGCTCTATTTTGTGCAATAAGGAAAAGTAAATGTCAAAATCTAACTTAATAAATGTTAGAAAAATGCAGAAATTAGACGACATAAAAATAATGCATTTATAAACTGTGTGACATATTTAGTGCAATCATAAAGAATAAAATCAAAACACAAAGGATAAATTCAACAGTTTAATAAATAGTTCTACTTCAATATACAAATTTCCTCTTAGTGATTTCAAATTTATTCTAACATACATTTAGTGAAAGAGTTTCCGTTTCTGCTGTCTATACAAAGTTATACACGCAAAGCAACATATTCCTCCAAAAAATAATAATTGGAATAGCAAAATAATACAAGTTCAACATTTACAAAAAATAAATATGAACAAAAGAGGCACATATGAGAAAAAATGTGCTTTACTTTCTAACTTCACAACTCCTGAGTCATAAAAGCATGGGTGACGATGAGAGACAGAAAATTAATTCAAACACGTTAAGCCATTTTACATAAAGGAGAATTTATAAAACAGGTTATCACAGAAATATGTCAATTATTATTTTTTGACATATAAAAATCTAAATATATTGCTTTTGCCCAATATACTAATCTCTATTATTGACAAAAGAAGAGTACACTTAAAAAGTCCAGCTTATTAAATACCTCTATATTTAACTAAGTACAACCGACATCCCCTTATAATATCCAGTTACAAAAACATCATTTTGTGTCTATGTACGGCCGACCCACGCAAGTTTGCATAAGTTTAGATATTGCACGACAAACAAAAAAAAGATTTAATACTGAAAAAAAATACCGCAAAGTAAGATTAGTAAAGGCCTTGATCGTACTACTTCATTTGGCACCAATTAAAAGACAAAATGGGCAGAGTTTGGGTGCTTGGGTAGAGCTACACGTAGGCTAGGTTACCCTACCGTTACAATGTACATTATATGCAGCTCCTTGTTCTTCTAAGCAGGCTGCTGTGGGTTGACGTTCAAGTGCTGAGGGTGTCCGAGGAGACCGATCCGCTGCTTCTGCTTCCTCTGCTCTGTCATCTGCAAAACAAGGTAAGAAATACTTGATTAGAACTGAAATCTTTTTGGAGAATCTTCACGGCTGCTTAGTCCATTTTCTCCAGTTATTTATTACATGGAGAAGAGCACAAAGAGAAGTTAGAGTGAATCATTTACCATCACTCCTCTGTTCTGACGAAAGCAGTGGTATATTCACACTAAGACTGAAACTTAATTTAAGAGATCAAGCACAGCCAATGATTCATTTCACATTAGTTTTTGTTTTAGGTTTAAAATTTATGTTCATTTAATTAGTATCAATTTATGCCCCAACACTGAAACAATATGATCTAAACTGAAAAGAAAATGAGGTCCTGTAATGAGTATTTAAAGAGAAATAGTTGGCAAAGAAACACGGGTCAAAGTAATGTCAGTACAAAAGCAAAGCAACACAGATATTATATTATCTACATTTTTGTTTCTATTAGAAATAAGGTAAAAGTTCACATCGTTTATTCAAATTAGAAAATACTACTTTGTTTATTGTTTTGGAGTTTATCTCATGTGCAGCTTTAAGCAACAATCTGTCTGGGTCAAAATGTCTTGGTGACATTCACTTCCTCACAGCGAGTTCTCATTTCAAGGGTAAAGACATTTACATAATGGTTTTACCAGGAACCTTGGAAAAAGAAGTGATTGTGTAAATTTGCTTTAAAATTAAGAAATTAGTTGAGCATTAGCAAATATTATTTAAATATAAAAAATGCTTTCAATTACAGACACTGGACTATTGTTCCACAGGAACAGGATGTTTTTTGCATTTATATGTTGTAGATTCAATTAAAATTCAATAAAAACATTTTCCTATCCAGATCCCCCAATATAAGTATTTAGACATAAAAGACTGTTTAAAGAATAGATAAAGGATGTGCCATGTGGTTTTCTCTTTTAGTAAGCAGAAAGTTTGTCAAATAACCAAAAAACTCTCTGACCTGTTCTTTGAGCTCGGTCAGCTGACCCGACAGGTTGGACACCAGCTTCATGGTGGACTCCAGTTTCTCCTGCAGGTTTCGGATCTCATTCTGTTCTCCATCTGCATCACTGCTCACCAAAGACATGGCTCGCATACGAGGAAACCAGTCCAGGTTATGATCCTGTCAATAACAAACAAGTGATGTGCAGATGAAAATAACAAATCATTATTTTCAAAATCTATACAAATATGTCCTGATCTGTAATTTTATAATACTCAATATTAACTAAAATATACAATTCTGTGAGTAACAGTCTAAAATTATTTTATATGGGTTAATAAAATATATATAATCATCAGGGGCTTTCCATACTGTAATAACAGGGGTGTGTGAGCATGTTTACATAAACTATTTAATTATAATCGTATAAGTTTTCGCTTTACAACTACACCACAGAATGTAGGTTAATAGATTGTGTGTAAATTCAAAAGGGAAATGAACAAACAACTGAGCTATGAACTATATGAAATAAAACCTGATTGTCAAAGTACAAACAAGATATTTTCAAGTAACAGTAAATTTAATTTTAAATTTGTGAATTTTTTAGGGTAATGCTCAAAAATGCATTATTTCTTTCACATTGTTAGAAGTTATTTTTCTTTGTAAGATGTTTTTTTACCCTGATGCATTTCCACTCTTATTTAACGCCTACACAGTGTAATCAGTTTCTCTCTACAAAGCAGAAGTCATGGTTAATATGATTCAAATACTTGCGATTATGTCAGGCTGATGTTTTTATTGCGCAAAATAATTTCTGCAGGTTGGAAACATTTTAATCTCTGGCCATTAAAAGCTATTGTTATTGTGCAGTTTGTAGTCACGCAGCAGCGTTCCCTCGCACTTATAATAGGCACGATCAAAAATATTGAAGTATCGATATATAGTGATACTATATTTGGTGATACTGCATTGTTACCGTGGGCTGTTGTATCGAGTATCAAGTATTTTAGTGTTTAGAGGAACTTCTTTAAGCCATACACTTGACATATTCACTGATTTGAAGATAGTGTTTAGAGGAACTTCTTTAAGCCATGCACTTGATTAAGATTAAAATAGATGTATTTAATATTAACTTTGCACAAGTACTGGCTTAAACAAAGTAATATTGTTGCTAAAATGAATTTGGTTCTTAATAACAGCAGTATCATGTAAAATATATCATGTATCGAGAGACACGTATCGTACTGAATCGTGAAGGACCCTGCAATTCCCAGCTCTGATTTAAACTACAAAACACACACAGATATCACACACAAGCACCACCGTGGCTCTTAGATTGCAGAAGTACAAGTACTAAGGCAGAAGCTGAAGTATATGCCCTAAGGTTGTCCGATACTAACAAGCTGTAGAAAAAGTCCCCCGACTTTCAGCGGTTGGTTTGGAGATGGTTAAGGTGGTGTCCGCACCGCAAAACCAGACCTGGGTCAGACAGAAGGCCGAGGGGAATCACACAACACTAAAATGATGCACACAGAGGAGTCATTCTGAGAGGACCAGAAGATGCTGTGAACATGTTCCACTTCCTGAATGCTGTCTGTTTACCTTCTTCCATAAATATGCAAAATTGAGCAGAAAAACAGGAAGGTAACTGTAAATCCTTTATTCACAATTCTGAAACTCTAGCGCTTGTGCTAATCTTGGCACGTATGTCCAATAAGCTTAACGTCCTTCTAGGTTCTCCTTAAAATACACCCAGATCATTATTTCATTATTATTTAAAAAGGATCTGGATGAGGACCATGCACCTCCCTGTTCGGTCTAGGACTAGGACAAAGTCTGGAGCTCCGACATGCACATTTACCCTCCCTTTGCTTTTGAGATTACAAGGGATTGGGTCTAATAATGTCCATAATTGTCATTGCTAGACTCTCAGTTAAACAGATTATGTAAAATTTAATATGAGCCATTTATTTCAGATCATCAAAATTTTAATGAAAATGAAAATTCTGTGTCACTGAGTAGGTCCATAAATGGCCTAGTGCTTTTGGTCATTTGTAACCAAATCGTCTCTGGTGCCAAAAAGCCCACTTATGTTTGTTTTACGACGCGCTCGCTGATCGCTCAGACCCTTTTTTTCCATCTCCAATGTTGACAAATGCGAGTGTTTCCAGTAAACAGAGAAATGTTGCCAGGACTTTGAGACGCCACATCGCTGCGTTCTATGGAAATGACGGAAGTTCAGTTTTCATTATTATAACCGCACGGGCCATGACAGAGAAACAGGATGCTCTGTGGTTAAAACAGCAACAAAAAACGTCACAGTCATGCCACAAACCACCTGACGGCCCACTCACTGCCGATATGCTAAATAATGACCAAAATATTCACACATTTCGACATCGTGGTGCTAATTGTCATGGTAGCTTTAATGGAGAAAGAGCGTGAGTATACGGTTTGTGTCGCTTCTGCTTGGGATTTTTTGCAGAATGAAAAAAATAGTAAATATGTTGTTATCTTTTGGCACCTTTGAAGTGACATTTCACCTAGAGCCAGCTTGACGTCAGTCCCAGTCATTGTCAGAGTATGACTCCATCTACTTTTATTTCGGTCTCCCTCCTCATTATTGCAGCATCAGATAAACATCATGGCAGAAGAGGGACTTTACACACTACAGAGGCAAGACTGTAGCTCTGATCATCATTAAGTAAAGTAAAGGATTTAGTTTTTACATTGGGCGATGTACAGAGACATGCACTGCTGTTTTCAGTAAATAATAATTCATGTTAGATTGTGAAAGACGATGAATAAGCTAATACCACTGTCCTCCTTACTCTACTCCTTGAGCACCCTATAACCGAAGTGAAATGCTGAATTTTGAAAACTGCTGTAGCCTACAGAACAATGCAAATAAACATAAACACAGGCACAGAGAGACAGAGGCCTTTGTAGACGGCACATAGGGTGCATTGAGGCCAGTGACAGGCTGCTGTGAAGTGCTGGGCTAATGCTGGGGGTGACTAGGTCAGCTGACGGGTCACTGAGGTCTTTAGCACCTTGTGTGTCTCCTGCTAAGAACACAGCACTGAACTCACTTTGAGTAATGGGGAAAAGAATGGGCTTTGATCCCAAATCAGGTGATTCTTCACAAGACCCAGATTAAGAATAGCAATAAAAGTCTCCTGTGGCAGCAAATAAGAAAATGTGTTCATTTTGAAGACCAAATGAAATTATACATGTATATATTATGCACAGCCTCAGGTAATATGTTTGCAAAGACTGCCTCTTTCTCCCAGACCCAGCTGGTTAAAAAAGAATGAGAATTTAAACATGCATAATATGCAAATAATATCACAATTTAAGAATTTGTTACCATTTTCATTAAGGCATGTTTTTCATATTCTTTGACATTACATCGATTATTTTTATTCAGTTCACTTTTGTCCCCAGCCTATAAAGCCAATGAGCCACAAATGATGCAGTTTAAGAGCCGAGTGTAACAATTAAAAGGTTACTCCTTTGAGGATTAACATATTTTAAGCAGTGGCTCTGCCTCAGGTTTAATTCTCTAATCACAAAGCTGGCTAATGTGGCACTATTATGATCAGGGTGAAATTATATAATAGCGTCTCAGACCAGATTTGGTCACATTTGCCGTTGTTTTGAACCATACATTAGAAGTAAATTCCACATTTGACTGGGGTGACTGAAGTGAATAGTTCTTACCCTTATCATTTCTGCCACATAACTCTCAGGCCCAGTGTATTCAGTGGAGTCCTTCACTTTCACCAGCACAATGAAGAACAGGTAGTGCCACATGTTGTGCTCCACTTTTATGTGCTCCTCAAAAGTCACTGTCTTATTGTCAAACTTGTCCCTTTCCAAACCTGAGGAAAGAAACATCATTAATCCAAACAAACATGACCAAACCACCATTTCACATTAAGTTTTATTATTATGAATATAATGACTAAACAGTTTGAAGATTATTTCTCTTGGACTTTCTGACAATTCATATTCAGTTATTGTATGTTGTTATGTAAGATCCCAGTTAGAGTCAACCCTTTATAAATAAACATGAATCTAATTAAAAATATGTAAGCAGTTATGTTTTCTATGCTTATAATGCTACTGACAGGGAGAACACTGGCCACAGTCTATGGTCAAAACCCATATGGCAACAGGAAGGAACAGAGCTCCTCCAATACTGCACCTGTCATGACGAATAAGCCGTTCTAGGAAGAGGAGGCGTTTTGGTGTACACTACTCTGAAAAACATCTCCATATGTAACCAGACCTTATGTGTGCAGACTTGTCCACAACATCCTTGATTTAACACCACATATGCACCCATTTAAATTCACACCTGCTGCTCACAGGCGCAACTCTGATTTAAGGTGAGGTATCGATTTTACAATAGTGACACATAAACACAATTTCCCCTTACAGTCAAGTCTTTTTTAGAATGCAGGAAACTTCTCTGAATCGTTCAAAGTTGTGTGCATATACCCACCACAAATAAAACAAGTGGTCTTCAAGATTTCCTCCTTTTTCTGCTTCTCACTTCTTAAGTCGGCAAATGTGTCAATGATGACGCCAAAGATGAGGTTGAGGACAATGATGATGACCATGAAGAAAAAGAGCAGGTCGTAGATGACTCTAGCTGCAAACAGGGGCTCCTGTTGAGGCAAAGGCACGAGGAACATATAGTAAAATAGAGATCATTCACACTCGGGCGACTCAAATCATTGCTAAAAATACTTGTACTAGTTGCACAACAGTTGAAATGCCACAAACAATAACATGACCCCGCTTCCCCATGGTTACACTGCATCTCATTTCATTCTCAAACTGTTGGCATGGGGTCTTTGGTTGTTTTCAAGGTTCTCTAACTTCTGTTCATGTGTGAAAAAGGGTTAGGGCAGATTGAGCAAATAAGGTAAACATAAAAACATAAACTTGGAACTAAACATTTGCCCTAAGTCAGCGCTAGGTAATGATAAACTGGCAGATTCTTATATAAGTGAGCATGAGTCATGTCCTCATGGTTGGGATCAATGCGACCTGCAACTACTATGCAAAGCAGTTCATTTGTAATCTAGTTTTCATGCTGGACGAGTACTATTATTAAATTTTTGAAAACATGCTTGTTGATGCATACATGTTGTGATATGCAGCATTTAAGACAAAAAAAACACTCCATAAACCCTCTGATGATTGTATAATTAAAGAATCTTGTATCTCATGCAAGTAAAAAACAAGATCCACCATTTTGGATGTTGCGAGGTATTTTTACCTCTTTGGAAGGCTTGCGCAGAACATCTCCCACTCCCCCTCCACTCCTCAGGCCATGACTCAGGACCGTTACAATGCACATGAGAAGAGAGTCACAAGTTCTCTCCTTGTCTTCTATGACCACAGCTGACGGCTGGACAGCAACAACAGCTATAAAAGACATATCAACAGAATTAACTGTCACTTCCTGCGTGGAACTGAATATGCAGCTTTGTTTTCCTTGGGCACGACCCCTGCGTGGAACTGAATATGCAGCTTTGTTTCCTTGGGCACGACCCAAGACCCAAGGGACGTGTCTTTGATAACGGCAACCAAGAAAATACACTTAACAGAAAGACTTAAAAATAGAACAAAAATACACTCAACATAATGAATAAGATCAAATTTGCCGCACATTAACAGTCAAAGAAATACATTTATAGACAAGTCAGCAGATTGCGCCAATTAGCCAGCAGATTGCTCCAGGAGCTACACCTAGTGACCTGTGGGGGATTGGAAACGGTTGACTTAGTGGACCTAGTTAGGGTCAGTAAGTTTTCTGAAGTCACCGTTAGCAGCCAAAATGTGCAGCCACAGAGCAGATCCTTTGAGCTTCTTATAGACCTGATGCTAAACTAATCACTGACCTGTTCACCCCACAAGCCTTCACATTCCATTTTAGATTGAGTTTCAGTGAAGATAAAAAAAAAAAAAAAAACATAGCCAAATCTCACCTAATCCAATGACCACCAGACTGCTACATTTAAAGCTCTGGTAGATGAACTGAGTCGCACATACGCAGACGGTCACGCAAAAACACTTAAGAACCCCCATAGATGCACAAACACAGTATGAACTCTTTGACCCTCTTTGACCCTGTTTCTACTAAATTTTATTTCATGATAAAGAATTTAAATAGATTTTTGCATTTTGCAGTTACCTTAGCAGATTATTGTTCTTACTGCATAAAGCTTGAATGCATTTTGCGTCACTAGACCTCAGGATCGATGCAAAACTATCAGAACAGACATGGAACAACTTGAACTTAGACTGTCTAAGTCCAAGTCTTAGTTAATATAATCTGTGTTACTATTGGGAAATACATTTATTATACTATGGTGTAAACGTTTTAGTGTCAGCTAAGTTTAGTATCTCAAAATCTCCATTGGTTTAACATTAGAACTCAAAATTCTTTCAGCTGTGACATAATCCTGAACTCTATAATCGACCACATCGCTTTAATCAGGATGGCTCATTTTATTTGCACGCTGAAAGCCGGAGCACTGGATGTGTTTTCTGTATATGACCTACCATCTGTTGTAGTCTGAGATGAGCAGTTTTCAGCATTTTCTTTTCGACACACACTTCCTGAGAAGAACTCTCCGACCATGCTCCCTCCATGATCTGCTTATGGAAGTCAATGAAAAATCAATTGAGGATCTTGAAGTAAAAATTGCGCTTTCACATTGGAGTATTTTTTACATGTACATGGCTTCTTGGGCTTTTATAACGGAATGCAAAATATGTATTCAAACAAGCTTATGGGCCGTACCTAGTGTTTTATTGGGTATCCTATCCACCGCCAGAATAAAGTCATCTTTAAAGAAAATGTATCCCACAATGGAAAAGAGGTACACGAGGATGAGCGCCAGCACTGCAGTCAGCACAATGGAGCGACCGTTGCGAGTTACACTCTTTATGACATTCAGCAGGGTCTCTTCTCGATAAACCAAATCAAAGAGCTGTGCCAGAGGAGAAAACATGTTTGAGATGGCAAAATATCAGTATGGACAATAATTAGCCTATCACAATAACACATTTTGAAGAACAATATATTGCTAGTAAATACATAGTAAATATAGACAATGATAATATTTAAACCAAACCATAAATGTATTTCAAATGTACAATATTAATAATAATAATAATAAT
>KN488674.1:0-17102 GCA_000787155.1 Scartelaos histophorus | reverse complement strand
AAAAATAAAAAAAAAAAAAAAAAAAAAAAAAAAAAAAAAAAAAGCAGCATTCCAATAAGCATTCCAAGATAATAATAATAATAATAATTCCATTCAGAATTTCAGCCAAATGTTCCTTCTCTATTTAGCTCAGCTGCATCTACTCTTCAACGGTGAACAGCAGGTTGTATAATTTCTGCTCGGTCCCAGCAAAAGCCCCATATGTCATTTGAAACCAATTATTATAATTTTTTGGAAAATGTCTTTTGTTTTTTGGACATTTTGTATTTCCACTACAATTTAAAACACATTTAAACCTACAACAAAAATCATGACAGAAAAAGTCTATGTTCACCTGTTTGTGAAGCTAACCCAATATCTGTGTCTATTTCTGTTTAATTTTCTTTTTTGGGATATTACACTGACTATATATTAATTTCCAAGAGACTTCATTATATAACCTTAACCATAATTACTACTTGTTTTAATCTATACCCCAGCCTTAAAGGGACAACATTGCACTATTTTCTAATGTTGTTTCCTTATCAAAAACATACCTGAAGTTTTATTTTGTTCAAACATGTTGACACACAAACCTGCATATTTAGTCTGAGTTATTCTCTCGAACAGAAAACAAGTTGTTCCACCTTGTGATGTCATGTGGTAATACAGGAAGTGCTTCATACACCTTTACTAAACATTTCAGCCCTGGAATTGTCTATTTCTATTGAACTGCATCTGTTAACTTGAAAACTACCACTGCATGACATCAAACGTTGGAACATTTTGGTCTTTAGAGATGTAGGCAGACAATGCAGCATTACCGTATTTTTCGGGCTATAAAGTGCACCGGATTATAAGGCGCAGTATCAAATAATATGTCAGTTGTGTCATTGTCCACACATAAGGCGCATTGGATTATAAGGAGCAATAAGCGAAACAAAACGCGTGTCGGATAAATCGAACTTTATTCAGGTCATTTACAATAACTCTCAGTTGTAGCAAACACAAAAATACAAGTTTAACAGTTGGTGATTTGGGCATCAAACATGCCCGGATCCCTCTCAACATTGTTCAGTTTTAACACTAAAATACAAAACCTGAAATCTGCATGGTAATGGTGGCATTTTGGGTCCTTGTACAGCACACGGCAGAACTACCGGTATGTTGCACAGTCGCCCTATATGTCGCCAACATATTACTCCTCCTGACTCGCCCACTAATACCTTATTAGACTAATGTGGACAACATCAAATCGGTTGGAGGTTAAACACAACCAAAGGTCATACATAAGGCCACTGGATTATAAGGCCACTGCTGATTTTTGAGAAAATGTAATGATTTAAGAGGCACCTTATAGTCTGAAAAATACGGTACTCAAACACGTATGAATGAATTTAAACACAACTCCGAATATGAACATTTTAACATAACTTTGTGTAATATAGGACATTTACCCTAAACTTAAAATATTTTAACTCATATCATTTTAAATCTTGGTCTCATAAGAAAGAATTTACATAGTGGGGAAACAAATTTTTCTCCCCGTTGGAAGTTAGCTCCCCACAAATCAACTGTGTATAGATTTCAGCCCCCACAGTGTGATAAATACCCGCCCCCTCACACTTGCAGTATCTCCGGCCAGTGTCCAGTATTATCAGTTAACACCTCCGACCAAATGTGCAGTAAGGAGTTTTTCCCTTTGCAGGAGGATGTAAACAGCCGGCTTCTGTGCTCGAGTGGATTTGGGGGAGAGAGCGAGCCGGGGCGGACTAATCAGAGGGTGCTTGGGAGAGCATTAAGACAGACGTGTGGAGGGGAAATGTGACACCTGGAAATTACACAATGTAATGGAATCAGCCAAGTGGTAAATGTAGCTTTTAAATAGGTTTTGTGTTCTCCATTAACTTGCCAGACACTGATTGGTCCTGACAGCCGGGGGAAAGTGACGGTCAGTGTGCGGCGCCCTCCTTCTCCGGAATAGCCTGTACCTCCAAGGACCCACACACATCCATAAGACACACACATGTACACATAGGTATAAATGTATGTACACATATATTTGGGTTATCACAGTGAGACACAAAGTTCTCTATAGTTAGGACCATTCTGGAGCTAAATCAGAGCTGGTTGTTGCACAGAAAATCCAGGCTCACTGTTTCAATAGTGTTTTATTAGAGGCGACCAAGCTAATTCACCAACCACATAAAGCAATATGAGCTATGACCTATGAAGTATAGTGTAGGTGTTGTTGCTGTGATAATGCAGTTTTTAAAAATAATATCGTTCATGATAATTATATTGTATTTCACTGATAAACAGTAAAGGCCCCATATCTGCACCTTGTGGGATGCCACGATTCTAGTGCTAAAGTAAAAAAAATGTTAATTAAACAGCAATTAATTAAACAATACTAAATTGTTAAAATGTGGTATGACATTATTCCTGCAATATAACAGTGATTTACCAGATTTGCCAGAAAATTATTGGCAATAAATTATGACAAATTATAATGAAAAGGTGTAATTGTGGTTTAGCTTCAGTGTTGGGCCTAGGTCAACTCAGTGTTAAGTTATTTTTTCAGTCTGTCCTGTTTAACATAAACTCTAAACAATATTCAAGTGGTATTCAGCCAAGGTGTGCTGTGAATGTTATATTATTTAAAAGTAAATAGTGAGATGTAATATAAAAAAAATGAGTTCAATAGTTTGTGTTAGAAGTCCTTCCCTCCTAAGTGAACCCCCAAAGAGCTCCATAAACCATAAGAGAACTATTTTGTTAGTTATATTTTTGCCATATTTCCAAATGTATATATATTTTTCCTAAATTCTGCTACTAACTGTTCTATAGAGGCCCCGCAGTCCTTGCTCTACATTTAATTGGAGCTAAACAGGTTGACCAGTGTGTGGGAGTCAACTGGCTGGAGGGATCTGCACAGTCCTTCCAATGCAAATGTATTCTGATGCAGTACTTTTTATGGATCCTGTATGTTCAGTTATCCCTTGCATTTCAGCTGACCAAATGATAAAAAGAGCAACTTCTGAATTCAGTCATTTATTTCCTCCCTGTCAAAAGACCCATTTTGTTCCATTATCCCTGCACTTTGGCCCCAGTAGCCAAGTTAAGCTAAAGTCAGTGTGAATCGAAATAATGGGCCATTATACAAGCGTCAGTGAAGAACAGTGGAGGTGCGTACAGGGCTGGGATGGTGGGAGGGCTGAATGAAACCATGGCCTGTAGCCTAGGAGATGTGGGCGAGGCAGAGACATGTCATTGTCAAACACCAATTACTGCAGCCACTTAGCTTTGGCTAATCCTGCACCACAAAAATACTGGTCAAATGTTCAAAAGTGGAAGTGCTAAATTGTGAATCAGATGCTTTTTTAGAACAAATGTTCTGTTTGAACTGGATGAGACTCTGGCTTGTCACATAATCACTAGTTTATTTTTCTCTCTTCTTTTTTCCTTGTATGTGAAACGTGGGAAGGTTGGTTAGTATTACATTCTGAACACTTGTAGACAGGGCCTCTATTTTATGCATTTGCTGAGAAAGAACACATGTTATTCTTATGAAAAATCCTTAGTACAGTTTATTTTTTCACAACATTCATACATTATTTGGACTTTTGATTGTCTCAGACTCAAAGTACAAAATCATTTATTATTAACCCCACTTTTTTCTAAAATGGCAGTTCATATATTAATAATTCAATAGTATCAGGCTGCTAACACGTCAAGTTTCACACTTGTGTTGTTGAGAAGTGGCACAGCTTGGCTTTCTTTGTGTTACCGATACACAACACTGCAGTAGAATTTACAAACTAGGTGAATACACTAATAACAAAAATCTTATTTTTGTCAGTGGTTGGAAACACTCACTCAACCAACTAAAATACACAAGATCAGAAAATAAACTTTCAGTTTTATTTATTTAAAGGTGCGCTGTGTAACTTTTGTTACAGGATTTAAACATAAATCCTACATTTACATGTGTTTTTGTTGCTCATAAGCACAATGAAAAGGATGCATTCAAACTGGAACTTTGCCTGGTGCTATTATTAGTCTGTTGCCATGGAAGTAGATACACTTAATATCATACTGTGGAACATACCAGGCAAAGCAATAACATCTCCATGGAGACAAGCTTGTGGCGGACACTCCACCATGAAAGTTACACAGTGCACCTTTAAGCTGAACCATTGCCATTGTCTTTATATTGAACTAATTTAAAGTTTTTATTCAGTTTAACTTTCTCCACATCTGATCTTTAATGAGACTAATTTCATTCTCTTTATTCCATGTGCTCTGAAGACTCAGTGGCTTGTGAAGATTCCAGAGCAGAGAGCCTTATCTCAGTGAAGACAGATGGGATTGTCGATAGTTGACAGACACACTGATAACGGATTTGGGTTTTATCAGAGATCTGGGCACGGCTGACAGGCAGCATCTTCAAAGTGACAAAAGGCCAGAGTCTCAGCGTGCAGCAGATGGAGAGGTGTGCTTTAACAACCTGAGCCCGAGCAGCAGGCCAGGTGTGAGGGCGCCACAACTGGAAGGACACACAGGCACCAGATAAGATCCTCTTGTGCTTTTGCACAGAAATATGGAGCTGTTTAAGTCAGACTAATGTTGTTCTACAACTATTCAAATCATGCATTACTGATATGGAAGGAAACCAAACTAATAAGTGAAGGAGAATCAGAATAGATTCTTAAATCTGTTTTCTGATTTATGCTACAATGTTGTTGTTGTTTGTGGTAATATATTGAAACATTAAATAAAAATATTAAATGTGTACACAAAGCAATGGAACACAATCTATTTCATCATTGCTGCTGCATTAAGACTTGCTATCCAGGAGGTTTCTCACTGGAATAGCTCAGTAAGTCTGTCCCCTCCATGATTTGGGAAATGTCTCACTCACCATCACTTTAAAGTATTGGCATTAGTGTGGTCTGCTGTTGGAAAATGTATGTCCTTATTCCTTATTTATGTCTTTGAGTCTCCCCTTTGTTCTTACAATTTAAAAGACCCACACTCTCTTGTAAGCTACACAGGAAGAGTTGTAGAGTTTTCCAGAAGAATCCTTGAAAACAGTTGAGCATTTTCTATGGGAGCGATGGTGTTCCTTTATATTCCACTGACACAGGAAATCTTCCAAAACACCTTGCCCAAATCACATTTTGATTTCTGAAACCGTTAGCCTCCTAGCATCTTTCAAAGTGTTTGTGAAAATAGGAAAAAATAAACTCAAAAATCATCTTATTGACGTTCTGTGTTTTTGTGGGTTTTTTGTACAAATGGGCTGTGGGTTTGCACAGATCTGTCTGGTTGGTTGAAGATGGAGCCAATGACACCCAAAGATCAGGCTCTGGAGATTAGAATGAAAAAGAACATTTTAGGCCCAAAAGTGACTTAGGCAGTTATGTTAGTGTGGTGGGGAAAGGATATTGAAGAGTCCAAATGATCATCAGAATGAGTTTGTTGAAGTTTCATGCAATGGAAAGAATTGGTCTCAATTCTAATGTCCAAGGAGACATGATCTGCATGTATGTACATCAACAGCTCACTTTAACCTTTAGTTGAGTAGAGATTGGAAATTCCAGAGCTGCAATCATCCAAATGATTCTAATGTATGGAGTTTAAAAACACAATGGAGCACACAATGGACCACTTCCTGTATTTGTTTTTAATTTGAGAGAAGAACACAGCCTAAATATGCAGGGTTTGTGAATGGAACAAAACACAGCTCCAGATACATTTGTGATAAGGAAACAACACTAACATAGATGAGAAAATAGTGCAATATAGGCCCTTTAAACCGCACTACATTAACCCCTATCTACAGTAGATGCAAAGCTGTATTGTGGAACTTTTAGCAGTGGTCAGCGGCACATGTCATTTACAGTCTGCTGGCCTCATTTGAAGCCCCCTCGAGCTTGGACGCCGTTGACATTGAAAGCTTATGACATGTTTACGGCAGCCCCCTCGAGCTTGGACGCCGTTGACATTGAAAGCTTATGACATTGTTTACGGCTGCTCACTTGTTTATTCTGCGGATGTCACGTTAACATCAGGTCACAGTCCTTCAGCTTAAGCAGCAGACCTCAATCCACCGACACAAAGCTCAGCGTACGTCTCAGTGACAGCTCAAGCGATGGGCAGAACTGCACACTTCTTATGTCCAACGTAGTTCCACTTGTGTTTCAGTAATTCATGTTTTACCCAATAGGAGCACAGGCTACATACCCTACTTTTAATGCAACAACAAAATGTAAATGTTGAATGTTTTTGCTGTAGCTTTGTATTCACTTGGCATCAATAACTTATTCAACTTTAATAACACGTGACATATAGACAGAGTGAACCCAAACATACAGAAGTCCACAAATTACTCTTACCCCAAATATACAGTTAGTTCTTTTTTTCTGTTTTCAAAATAGTGCAATATAGGCCCTTTAAACCGCACTACATTAACCCCTATCTACAGTAGATGCAAAGCTGTATTGTGGAACTTTTAGCAGTGGTCAGCGGCACATGTCATTTACAGTCTGCTGGCCTCATTTGAAGCCCCCTCGAGCTTGGACGCCGTTGACATTGAAAGCTTATGACATTGTTTACGGCTGCTCACTTGTTTATTCTGCGGATGTCACGTTAACATCAGGTCACAGTCCTTCAGCTTAAGCAGCAGACCTCAATCCACCGACACAAAGCTCAGCGTACGTCTCAGTGACAGCTCAAGCGATGGGCAGAACTGCACACTTCTTATGTCCAACGTAGTTCCACTTGTGTTTCAGTAATTCATGTTTTACCCAATAGGAGCACAGGCTACATACCCTACTTTTAATGCAACAACAAAATGTAAATGTTGAATGTTTTTGCTGTAGCTTTGTATTCACTTGGCATCAATAACTTATTCAACTTTAATAACACGTGACATATAGACAGAGTGAACCCAAACATACAGAAGTCCACAGATTACTCTTACCCCACATATACAGTTAGTTCTTTTTTTCCTGTTTTCTCATCAAGCCCGTGGTTCTAATCTAGTTTAGCATTATCTTTATGAATCTATGACTCACTGCTTGTCCTGCATCTGTCGGCCAGGCTTCCTATAGTGTATCTATATACCCGTACAAGGTTAGAGATACAATAGTTAAACAGGGATGCAAACCTCAGAGACATAACTGAATATTGATTGACAAGTGATAAATAATGCATCACTCCACTGCACACTCTGGTATGAAGTAGAAAATGGTTGTTCTTGTGAGAAGCCTTGTATAAGGGAAAAAGAAAATGGTTTAATATACAAAACATAACTGCTGAAATAGACTGAATTAAATCTCCTCATATAATAACATGTTTTCGGACTCATGGTAAAAGTAAGAAAAAAATAAACACTGTGCAAGGTCTTTCAATGTTGGTTGTACAAGATTGTCAGTACTGCATGTTTTAAATAATCTCATTCCAAAGTAAAAGTAAAAATCTTAACATTATAAGTAATTACAGAAAAAAATGCTGCAAATATATTCAAAAGGTGTATTCTGTATATTCAGAACATACTGTAGGTTTCTTGATTGAATCTTTAAAGCTACTATTTGTAATTAGACAGTTGTAATGTCCCCCAACACTAGATACTCTCTATGCTACTTCTGTCTGATCGTTCACTAGCTTTGACCTTACAGAAAAAGACTACAAAGATACTACAACTACATTCAGACATTATAGCTTTAAAGGACACATATACAAAATGTACTTTTTTGAGCTTTTGACAATGTTATATCATTATACTGCCGTCCCCTCATTAAAACTATACATGTAAATTGTATATATCTGTATATTTCACTTATCCCTTAATTCAAAATTGTGCTCTGTTTGCATTTTGCTTGGAAAAAAAAATAAATGATGAACTTCACACTTTTTAAATTCATAAACCATCCCGAGACTCATTCTGCAGTTAAATTGTTTTCACAAAAATGCATGGCTCTATGAACATATCATTCACGTGGCCTAAGGGATTCACTATTTATTCTCTTCAAAGTCTAAATGCCTTGTTTGAAACAGAGGTGTGGATATAAAGGGTCCTTTCCAAATCTAAGCATTCAATTAGAAAATGTGAAATAATAACACCAAACAAAAGCATGTTTAAAATCAAATTAAAGCCATAATAATGAATACTGACACACCCAAACAAAAAGAGCATGACACATGGTTTTGGTTTTGTGGTGCAGCTTCACAGGATTAATCCATATTTTCCTCAGCACTTACGCGTTTTGTTTTGTACACCACCTCCTCGCTCTTTCCAAATCTTTTGACTGTCTGGCTGAGGTGACAAGTCTACTCCTCTGTGTCGTCTTGATGGCTTTGAATGAGTCACCTCGGTTTTAAAACTCAGAGTACAAGTGTCTTACAGGCGCCACTAAAAATACCCCTCGACAGTTGACTATCAGCGGGGAACCTCCTGCACAGCACTGGCACATGTGTCTGGCAGCTCAGTGCACAACCAAAGTGCATTATTGATGAGGGCGCAGCGAGGGGAGGGGCCCTGGGGCTGCCGGCCTGACCTGGGCGGACACTGGAGAAGATGTATGCTCCCCTTGAGAATCGTGCAGTTCAGGTGACGAGAAGTGGATTACAAAAACATAGAATTAGAGAGTATTTAAAAGTATATTGAATGTGTAAAGGTGCAAAACTTGGCTATAAACATAAATATAGTGTTGGTGAAACAATAGAGTGGCATTTTAAGACCAAATTCAGTTCAATTCAATTTATTTTTGTATAGCCCAAAATCATAACAGTTATCTCGGCGGGCTTCACAAAATTGTTAAATTAGCAAACAAAGATGTCAGAGAATGAAGCAGAATAAGAAAAATAATAGTAATAATTAATTAATAATTCAAAAATACAGAATGTCCAACAACAAGCAGGCAAATGGATAATTGACCCAGCATCTCTAGTCCTTAGACCCTCCTTCTTCGGCAAAGAAAAAAACGGTGAGAAAAAAACCGAGAAACCTCGAGGAGAACCACAGTGAAGGAGAGAAACTCCCATGGACGGACAGGCATAGATGGCCAGGACGAGTCCACTGCCAATAAGGTTGTAAATCTGTAGACCAAGGCTATTGGCAGAAGGAGACTACTGATCTAACAGGACGAGGACAGATTAATCCAGGACATGAAGGAGGGAGGGGTCCAGGTCCTCAACACTAGGGGGCACCACGGTCCAAACTGGAACAGCAGCATCTGAAACAGTTACACTCCCCTAAAGGGAAGTGGTACAAGGGACGACATGTGAATAGCAAAGAAGAGACTACTCCCAAAATGACAAGGCTCAGTGCAGCAGTTACAGAGAGAGGGGTGTTTTTCAATACAAAGTAAACTGAAACCAAAGTTGATGGAGCAGGAAGCGCGCCCATGTTCACTTCCTGTTTGGAACATGGCGGCCAGCAGGTTAGCCATGTCCATATGCAGTTTATGATCCACAGATTGTTACTTTCCTGTCAAAATGCAAGAACAAAGTCAAAGCTGAAATATGACAACCTCCATCTCCGCAGTCACTTCATTCAACTAAAATATTAAAGTAACCCCAACGCGGTTCAGTCAGCAGGTTCAAAACTTTTATACTATAGAAAAATATTCATCTTCTGTCAAACTTTTTAACTGCCTCCTCCTCCTCCTTCATCATCCTCTTGTACATTATGTCTCACTGTGCGCTTTATGCTGCCTCTCTGCTCCGCACTTGAGGCTATTGTAGAACTCATTACTTTAATTGGCAATAAACGACAATTATTTTCCAGCTGCATACGACATTTCCAAGCAACTAGAAACACCGTCCAACTCCGAGAACGAAACAAAACAATCCTCGGCTCTCCTCTTTTCCTTCTCCGAGTCCACCACTGCTTTACCCGGATAATAATTACCGCTGATGGGTGAGGCTAGTTCATCACACCAAACAACTCAATTTCCCCTCTCCCTCTTCACTACATATTCGTTCTGTGGGTTTTTGTGGCTCAATAAAAAAAAAATAAAAATAAATAAATGAATAAATAATAAGTGCAATTGAAAAGGCTGGGTCGACATACAGGCTCTAACCTTCCTACGCAATTTTCACATGCATAATTTATAGTTTTACATGTGTTTCAGAAAAGAAGGGCGATGAGATGAAAATGTGCTGATATGAAATAAGTTGGAGGACGTACATCGGAGCCATGTTTAGCATTTCAACAAGATGAGATATGTAAGTGAATGTGGAGTTGGAATAAGAAAATGGACTTAGCGAACGTGGGTTTGAAAAGGTCAGAACTATATTTTAAATGACAGGACTCGATCTGATGAATATGGACGTTTGAGATGGGAGATGTTGCCGTAGATTTCACAAAACTGACTCTTGTGAGCTTTAAGTCACGTTATAATGTTGTTACCTCATCGAAACATGTCTGGATTTGTGTTTTGTTTCATTCACACATGTATGAGTGATCCTTTACTATTAGTCCATCTACATCTTCAAACCTCAAAATGCTTGTTCCAGTTTGTGATGTCATGTAGTGGTAGTTTTTGTTCAGTTTTTTCACTTTTTGTTCAGTGGAGATGGGTAATTCCAAGGCTGAAATGATTTAAATGATTCTAGTGAAAGTGTATAAAGTTTAAAGCACTTCCTGTATAACCATATGACATCACAAGGTGGAACAGAGTGTTTTCAGTCTGAAAGAAGAACCCAGCTTAAATATGCAGGGTTTTTGTGTTAAACATGTGTGAATGAAACAAAACACACTCACACAGGTATGTTTTGATGAGTAAACATGATAATATAGATCAGAAAATAGCGTAATATGAGCCATTTTAGCTAAAAACAATACAAAATAAATGTTTTATATTGCACCGAAACAACTTAACATACGTGAATCCTTATATGAGCAGGTTTGCATCTTCTTAAACCTCTAAGTAAGTAAATCTAAGCCTTGTATTAAGAAATTAACCCCATAATGAGAAGAAAAAAAAGCTAAGTCAATAAGCATTGTCCAGAGTGTTTCCTGATTGAAGCATATTGTAAATTAGTTCAGTTTAATCAAAGAGAATTATAACTTAATGAATGAATACATTTAATTTTAACGTTTAATATGGCCGACATACATTATATTCCCCTATTCTTGTTGTAGAATTATAACTCTTTTCTAATGCAACTTGTATTCTATGTTTGTCTACTTACTATTCAATCACCGTGAACTTGCAAAAGATTAGAACATTATTATTGCATTTGATAAAAACAAACTTAAAAAAATGTTTATACAGATTTTTGTATCAATAAAAATTAAATATATATTTTTTATTTATATCTTGAAATAAAAGTTGAGCAAGTTACATCTTGTTTATCAGAAGTTTAAAGAAGTGACAAGTAAGTATTTGCCATCTTTGTTAAAAATTGAGCTGTCAGCTTGTTTACTCTGTCTCCCGTAAATGTTTTGTTTCTAAATGTTTGAAATCTTGAGTTGTTTTCTTCAGAGGACTGTCATAAAGCTGCACAGATCTGATATAAATCTATACCCAAATTACACTGCTTAATGATCTATGTTATAATCCTCATCACAAACGTACCTGGAGTTTTGTTTTGCTTCATACTCACATTTTTAACACACTCTGTCCCACCTAGTGAGGTCATATGGTAATACAAGCAGCGCTCCTCTGTGTTTTTAAACTCCAAACACCTACTCTAGTCATTTGGATATGTAGTTTCAGCCAGGGAATTGTCAATCTATACTTCACTTTACTTCACTTTACTTCACTTTACTTCACTTTACTTCACTTTACTTCACTTTACTTCACTTTACTTCACTTTACTTCACTTTACTTCACTTTACTTCACTTTACTTCACTTTACTTCACTTTACTTCACTTTACTTCACTTTACTTCACTTTACTTCACTTTACTTCACTTTACTTCACTTTACTTCATCACAAGGTGGAACGGAGCATTTTGAGGTCTGGTATAAAAGGATTACTCAACCATGTATGAATGAAACAAAACACAACTCTGGTTATATTTGTGATGAGGTAACAATATTATAATATGCCTTAAAGCTCACAAGAGTCAATTTTCCATAATATAGGAAAATATAACCTTTAATTGAAAACACTGAACATGGGTTTGCGTTAAAGGGAAGGTGAATTTACACTTAATGACAAGTGTATGTCCATGCACCGCTTCTTTGATTGAAATCTGAAGGTGAAAAGAGGCACATATTAGCGGACAAGGTTGACGAAGAGAAAGATCAGAACTCATTTGTGTGCGGTTAATGGGCTCATAACTGTAATAAGTGAGTAAGGCAGAGCTGATACACAGGGCTACAGATCGGGCCAGAGGTTCTATAATTAACCTCTACGAATCTGCCCCTCTTTGCACAAGGATAAACGTGGCGTCTGCTTGTTTTCACCTGTGCGTGTGAAGCCCCTGGCCTCCTCCTGCATGTGTGAGTGGATCTCTGCAGAAGCAATGAGAACTTGGACAGAGCCGTAATTGATTCAGAGATTCCTCAAATCAATTCTCGGACAGCTGGGGCCGGTGAGATTAGAAGTGAAGCGGCAGCCTGCCCCCAGTGCAGTCAGACAGGCCCCAGAGCAAACAGTAATCTCAGGATTATAGACCTCGGGGAGATGTACCTGTTTTCTCCCATTTCGCTGTCTCTCGCTCGCCCGGTGCTGACAGTCTGCATTCACTGGTATAAGCACTGGGCCTCTCTTTCCTCCCTCTGTGGACAAATAACAAGGAGGCTAAAAGGTGCAGTCTCTGAGATTACACCAAAGTGAGGGTATGTTCTGTTCTCAGCTTTTAATTTATAGAAAAGTTTGTCTGAATTACTTATATAAACAGACAAGTAGAAAAAAGTTGTAGTTTTGTTAAAGTTAGTTTTTTGCTTCATCAGTAGAGTAAGTAAATAGGTAATTAAATATGTAATTAGTGTTGAAATGGAAGAAACAACAGTGTAATTCTTTTAATTTATTACTTAAATGTGCATTCTGTAACTTTTCGGGTAGGGGGTCCCCACTTTTCATGGAGATATTACCCTTCTGATCTTTCTCTTCGTCAACCTTGTCCGCTAATATGTGCCTCTTTTCACCTTCGGATTTCAATCAAAGAAGCGATGCATGGACATACACTTGTCATTAAGTGTAAATTCACCTTCCCTAACGCAAACCCATCTCCATGTTCAGGGTTTTCAATTAAAGGTTAAATTTTCCTATATTATGGAAAATTGCCTCTTGTGAGCTTTAAGGCATATTATAATGTTGTTACCTCATCACAAATATAACCAGAGTTGTGTTTTATTTCATTCATACATGGTTGAGTAATCCTTTTATCCCAGACCTCAAAATGCTCTGTTCCACCTTGTGATGTCATGAAGCAGTTTGCAAGTTAACAGCTACATTTTATCTTTAGTGAAGTCAAGATTGACATTTCCCTGGCTGAAACTACATCCAAATGATTCTAGTGAAGATGTATGGAGTTTAAAAACACAGAGGAGCGCTGCTTGTATTACCGTATGACATCACTAGGTGGGACAGAGTGTGTTAAAAATGCAGGTATGAAGCAAAACACAACTCCAGGTACGTTTGTGATGAGGATTATAACATAGATCATTAAGCAGTGTAATTTGGGTATAGATTTATATCAGATTATTCCACAGTATGGACATTAATTTAGTAAACACAACTGAAGCAGGTTAATGGTCAGATCTATGGAGATGCAAGCCTGCACATGGTAAGAATTCATGTTTTTTTAAAGGTATTTTTGAGCTATAAAACAATGTAATGGAGCAAATGGAAGGGAGATATGTTTTACTTAAATGTGCCACATGCAACTTTTTCTGGTGAGGAGTCTGTTACCTGATTGTCTCTTCACACAACCAAATTTACACACTGCACTTTTAACTTAAAAGGTCCCTGCGTTGGGGGTCTGTTACCATGGAGATACTATTGCTTTGCCTGGAATGTTCCACAAAATAGTATTAAATTTATATAAGATGCATTTATTCAATTATTCAAATATTTATTGCTCAAATATACCTTTAAAAACATGCGTTCTTACTGTGAGCTGGATCGCCTTGTCACAGATCTCACCTGTACATTTGCCTTTTGGTGTCTCCTGCTTGTTTCTATGGAGACTGAAAAGTTTAATGCCATACTTTGGAACAAGTTAAAGCAATAACAACTCCATGGAGAGAAGTAGTGGGCCCTTGTACCAGAAAAGTTACACAATTCATCTTTAGTAAATGAAAATGTAACCTTGCATTTCTTATATAAAAGAAATAGAGAACTTAAACCAATTATCTACATATATGTGCTCTCTTGAGATTTTTTGAAATTCATTCTTTCACTATGTGCAAATTACACTAACTGCTCTAGAGATAGAATCTAACCTTTAGCGTTCACCAGGCTTCTTTTAAATAAATGCCTTTGTAGTAGAAATTCATTGAGTAGCGAGCAGAGATTATCGGGCGCGGAGCTCAGAGGAAGCACTTAACCTAATGAAGTAAATAAGGGAGTGCGTTCAAAGGTCGTTTGTATAATTGTTTGGGCCGAGCTGGAGCAGAAGAATGATGCAGACCTTTGTCCCACGCCTGGAATATATCTTATTGGCCTTTCCCAGTGATTGAATTAAGTCACAGAAGTAAATCTGTCAGCATAATGGTGGAAAAATGGGGCTAGGAGGAAGGAAAGGCAAGCCATTTTTTAAAGAGCTTTGGGTAAGGAAGTACGGAGAGCTCCGAAAACATGAAACTTATGAGTCATGTTACGTTATCTTCTGATCTACGTTATTGTCTTGTTTCTTCATCAAAAACATATCTGGAGTTGTGTTTTGTTTCATTTAAGATGAGTTCTTTTCTCAGAGTGAAAACGCTCTGTTCCACCTTGTGATGTCATGTAGAAATACCCAAAGTGCCAGTGTTTTTAAACTTTATACACCTTCATTAGAATCATTTGGACAATTTCAGAGTCGGAATTGCTTATCTCTACTCAGTGTTTTTAAACTTTATACACCTAACTCAAAAACTACTGACATCACAAGGTGGAACAGAGCGTTTTCACTCTGAGAAAAGAACTCATCTTAAATGAAACAAAACACATCTTCAGGCATGCTTTTGAAGATGTAACATTATTACATAGCTCAACG
This sequence comes from Scartelaos histophorus, assembly GCA_000787155.1. Taxonomy (NCBI): domain Eukaryota; kingdom Metazoa; phylum Chordata; class Actinopteri; order Gobiiformes; family Gobiidae; genus Scartelaos; species Scartelaos histophorus. The sequence goes on along the minus strand of KN488674.1, from coordinate 1,958 downwards.
CTCAAAAGAGTCCGTTTTTGAGATTATTGTGATCACATTTGAATAATTATTCATGATTGTTGAGTGAAGAATAACCAAACAGCACCTTATTTTTTCATTCACATTGCCTAATACTCATACATTCCATTTGACCAGCTTTAGGAAATCCAGGGAAAGTTAAAAAGCCTGTTTTGTGCTTTTTTTTTGTTTGGTTTGGTTGGTTGGTTGTTTTTTGTTTTATTTTTTCATGTAATAAAGTAAAAAATTATCTTGCCAGTACAGACAAAGTATTTTAAGTCAAAATGAGACTGCTGTGTTCTGTCTGATAATAAAGTGTTTTTTTTTTATTATCCGTGCACCAGGAAGTTACCAATAAAAGTAACCAGGAAAATCGAACACTTAAACAGGCTTGTATTAATCACAGGCTCCTGAAAATGACTTGTCCATTCTGTACTTTTTCTTGACTTTTCACACAGTTTTTGACAGTCTGCAAACATTTCGTTATACACATACAAGCAGAACGCCCCCGGCATGATGTCACTGCAAAGTATCAATTATGAAACCTACAACCTCCACACAGAAAACATAAATCGCTCTCATTACACAATTTGTACATCTACTTCTCTTAAGACAATGCACGGCCACACTAATGACTACACCACAGTAATTCTTCTTTGTGTTAATATTTCCTTGGGGGGCCTTATCCTGCGTCTGACAAGTCTACACAGTGAAGGAGCGCACATCTGCACCATTCTGGAGTGTGGAGATAATGTGAACGCCAAAAGCACAACACCAGTACAACGGGGCTGACACCACAAATGAGCGTTTCCCCCTAATGTTTCAATCGTCTACAGGGACAAATGACTCACTCAAGCCTGACGTAGCAGTCTGCTCACAACACTTCCATTACCATTCACCACAAGGGCAAGAAAAACACCACGTAGTTTAAAAGTGGCTACCAGGAAACGTGATTTTACAAAGAGAATTATCGTGCATGTTTTGATTAGAAAAATAATTGGTATTTGAAAATGCAAGCGGTGATAAAGGCCCCTGGTGAACTTTGCAACTGACAAAGAGCTCACTTTAGTAACTTAACGCTCTACATCATCTTCTCCTTATGACTTTTTGTATAACGCTGAGGCATATAGTATATTTGTATTACTATATTGCTATATTTTTTATTTTACAGATACGTTTATATTGAATAATACATATTTTCCTTCTGAATCATATAGTTATAATACATAGTTTGATCATATCATTTAAAGCAACTCTGGTGTCATCCTGGTGATCCTACATCAAGACATGTTGGAGATACATGTGTCTGCCCCATTATTGTCTCACACTGGTGAGACATTTTCAAAGGTAGAATATTAATTTGAATATCATTATGTTCAAGTCAAATACAATTGCAATTTATTGATCATAAATAATACAGACATTAGCATTAAAAAAGCCAATCTTTTGGTGCTGGCTACTTACTGCATGGTAAGTGCAAGGTAGCGGCTGGCAGGGAGTCTCTTCTGGAAGGTTTGTAAGTAATTGAAAACTAGTGTTATTTGTTGGGCTGTATAAATTAATGTGTCAAGTATTGAAGCCAAAGTAAAGTGTAGTATAAGTAGACTTATCAAGGCTATCCAAATGTCCTTCATAAAAGTCCAGACGATGTAATGCTTCTTTAAGCTTTATCGCTATGGCAGAATTTTTCAATTCCATTAGAACTTTGGAAATATAAGTTTAATTCACATATCATTACCTTCAGGGAAGAAAATTACACAAAATGTACTCACTCTAAAGCTGACAATGTTTGCTGAGCTAATCATGATTTGAGCTCTAACTAGCACAATGAGACAGAAGAACAAAAAAACTTAAACTAGGACTGCACACCTAAACTTCACCACATTGCAACATTGCAAGAGCTGCTAAACTGGCCAGTAGGACCAAAAAAAAAAAAGAACAAGGGGAGTGGAGATATAGGG
>KN488673.1:64458-76939 GCA_000787155.1 Scartelaos histophorus | reverse complement strand
GTGTGTGTGTGTGTGTGTGTGTGTGTGTGTGTGTGTGTGTGTGTGTGTGTGTGTGTGTGTGTGTGTGTGTGTGTGTGTGTGTATATATATAGATAGATAGATAGATAGATAGATAGATAGATATAGTACAGTTGTATGGTGTATGGTCATAAACACAATTTAAGAATATAATGGCTTTTATAAGAAGAACAAATACTAAACATGCTGTCACTAATGTACAGTGTCTGCCAGTAATAAAAGAAACCAAAGTAATCTGAAGTGACAACCTCACCGACTGTTTCCCAGTTTGTAAAATTGCCTGTGGTAGTTCCTAATTTATTCTCGTTTTTCATCATATTTATTCACTGCACAAAACATGTAATTTCAAAGCTGTCTCATATCTTTAATGTTACCAAACAAAGGAGATACGTGAAATACAGAGTGGAAGGAAACAGGGGCTGGCTGCTGCTTTTTGTTTAGTCTAGAGCATCAATGACATTGGAGATTAATAACGCAATAATATTGGCATTTGGGGCCTGCAATTATTCTTCTGACAGCATCAAAAAATGACCCTGCGTTGCAATGTGGGAGAGACCACTAAATGTCCCCACACAATTTACACTTCAATCACTTCAAATGATCTCCATATGTGCTGTATTTGCATTTGCAAGAGGATTTGTTTAAAATATAATGTATGTGTGATTTATGATTCATGTCTTTGGTAATAGACTTTGTGAAGAGAAATGACATTAAACAAGGAACAGTTTAGAGCTCAAACTTGCCTATAGAGAGATTTTGTTCCGGTTCAGAGCATATTCAGGCCTGGTTTAGTCCTCATTTAATCCTTTCTAAAAATGAGCCTATAATTAGCCTTGCTAATATTAGTTCTACTATTGACCTATTAAGCACTGTTCATTGCTTGATGCGGTCAAGTTTTGTTGTAGGTTAATTTGGTTTTCTGGTTTAGTCCTGGTTCAGACTTGTTTTAGTCCTTGTTTAGATCTGATTTAGTCATTGTTTAGACTTGGTTTAGACTTTGTTATTAGACCTGGTTTAGCCTTTGTGGAGAGTTGGTTTAGTCTTTTTTATTAGGCCTGGTTTAGTTTTTTTGGGGAGACTTGATCTATTTTTGTCCCATTGTATTGCTTTGTAAGTTTGAATATTGTTTGATTCGCATATAAACATTGTTTGGTTATTCTTGTTCAAACAAAGCTGAGATTTTGTTCCATTTTTGTCACTTGTGTGATTTATGGAGTCCCTGTCTTGTCATAATAGATCTCTAGTGTTTCATAATAAGAAAAACAGCATCTCAGACTCCCAGTGTCCATTCTTTAGTGTTCGGTCTAGTGCGAGCACATTATTGATGGTGTGGTGTCTGCAGTTAAGGTTATTGCATCACTCCTCTCCTCTTTTTACACGCCCGGTGCCTAAGAAGTTCTGTGATCGGGAGAGCCCCCAATCCATCACCCCCACACCTGCCACCACCTCCGCCCACAATAGCCCAAACAGACCCCTCTGCTGCTCCTGCCCCTCCTACTCCCCCCTGCACCACCCATATCATTCATCTTTACACATCACAGATAATGTCACAGTTCTTAGAGTGACTGGTTCATATATACACTGTTATGTTGATGTTGCATAGCTAACCCTGCTAAACCAGTGGTGCAGGCAGGAAGGGGCGTTTACCTACAACACCTTCACTTCTGATTGAGTCTTTGGGTCCGTCAAACTCTCTTAGTCCACTTTTTTACGTCTATGGTGCATGCACAATCGTCATATCAATCTTGGGACCAAAGTAAACCCAACTAAATCAACACTTAACACGGAGTAAACCTGGACTAGAACAAACCAAATCTACTTAAACTAGCCCCAAACTAGAACAAAAGCACAACAGGTTTATAATGCTCATGGTTTTAGACCTTGTGTATGGCCAGGTTTACTTCTAGATCAGTCCTGGTTGGTTCAGGTTTAGACCCAGTTTTATCAACTTTTAGAAGATGTGCATATTTCTCATGAGAACTTCTTGAATGTGACCTGGTTTTGCATTGTTACGGTTTCATCCAGGTATAACGCTATAGCTTCATCTTGCTCAAACTGGTTCTATGTGGATTAGGTTATTTTTTTCCAGTGCTGAATTAGCTGTGTCCTGGTTCAATTTCTTAACTTGAATTACGACGAGTAAATACGCACTTGTAATTTCAGTCTAAACCGAATAACACTTACTATATGCCATCTCATTCATCTTTTACACCGCAGATGCTCGGCGGATAATGTCACGGAGCGCAGCTGTGTCCCAAGGGTGCTGGCTCATACGCACTGCATGTGGATGGAGTGAATGTAGTTGATGTAGCTGATGTACTAATGCCCCGCGGAGGGCATTTACAGTGACAGAGGAGGAGAGAGAGAGACGAGAGGAAGCAAAGGGAGGAGAGAAAGAAAGAGGAGGAGAAGAGAAAATGACCTGTTTCTCTGGAGGCTGAACTCAGAGTGACTTCTCAAATCTACATGTATAATTAAAAAGCCGCTCACACCAAACCAAAAACATTTCCATTTGGCAGGGCTTCTGTTCTGCCTCCTGTGTGTGGGAGAAACACACAATTCATCGCACATTTTATTCTTTGCCTTATTGTTGTGATTTGTCAGTTAAGCACGGTTTTAGACTTGGCTTGGTCTTTTGTTCAATTTAAGACTTGGTTAAAGGTCCTAACAAATGTGACTCTTATGAGCTTTAAGCTATGTTGTAATTTTACTGCTTCAAAAATTGTACTTGGAGTTGCGTTTTTGTTTCATTTACACATTTGAGTAATCCTTTATTATTAGTCTGTCTACATCTCCAAAGCTCAAGATGCTCTGTTCCACCTTGTGATGTCATTTAGTGGTAGTCTTCAAGTTGACATTTATCTTTTACCTTCCGAGGCTGAAATGATCCAAATTATTGTAATGAAGGTATATGGAGTTTAAAAGCACAGTGATACCAGCATTATAACATGTCTCATAGATTATAAGAGTCACTTTTGTGTAATATTGGACCTTTTAAGCCTTAGTCCTGCCTTGGACATGTTAGTTTGGATTTTAACTAAATGAATATGTACTACAGTTGAATAGGGGAGAACTGACAAAGTAGTGCTACATTATTACATTTCCTTTTGATTAATTTGTCTTTTCAATTTGTGCCAGTACCAGTTCTAGTATTTGTGTGTTTTCTGCTTATATGAGTCTGCTCCTCTCTGCCTCTTGTTTTCCTCGCCTGGGGCAGGTCTGGGGGCTATGGATTACACTGGGGTCACCATTAATAACAAATGCCACCTTCTGTCATGACCTCCAGCTTCATTAGACAGACACACAAACAGCCAGTGGATTTGCCCCAGTTTACCCAGGGGAGGACAAATGGACCATGAAAATACATCATCTCTGTTTAGTATTATGTAGTAATAGAGATACTTCATCATAGTACTGAAAATAATTCTAAAAGCTTTATATCTATTTAAACAACTGATGCAACTGTTACTACTATTACTACTACTGCTACTAGTCAGTCAGTACTTACTACTTACTACTTCTTACTACTTCTTTTACTTCTGTTTATTATTTTTTTCACATGTTTTGCTTACACTTTTAGTTTTGTTAAGTATTGGTAGCAAAGTAGGAAAGGGAATGATATGGATTTACCAATAATTAGTTTAAAAGAGTATTAATACACAGCAGCCGCAGCAGTTCAACATTAATACAGTTGTCTGCCTAAAATGAAATAAGAGATTAATTACAATAAATGAGGACAAGATGAATATTACTTAAGTCATTGTCAATAATACATAGATATGTCAAATTTCATCTGATTTCTTAAAATTCAGCAAAAAGAGCATTTCAACCCTCTACTAATGCTTTTGAAGGCCCATCTAGCACATTTCTATTGGACTGTGAAATTGCCCACCCCTTGTTGTTGCTTCTGCTATTACTTATCCATGTGTTTCAAGAATATATGTAAAGAATAGGACCATTGCCATATTGATCAACATTTTAAAATAAAATATTATATTTCTGGAATTGGAAAAGAAATCCTTAAAATGTTGCTTATAGAAGGAAACTAATTTACAGACGCCTGCATGTGGGATTCTCTTTCTAAAATGCTCTCCTGCAGGAGTCAGTTTTCCTCTATTCAAATGCACACATATTGCATATCCAGAAATACAGTTTCCATCTTCGGCGCTGCGCTCGTTCTTATTTACTTCCACTCGGTTGTATGTTGTGGTGACGTGCTTCAAATGCTCTATACACAACGCTCTATTTTGGGAAAGTCAAGGCAGTTGCCAGAAGCTATAGGTGAAGTCTTTTTTTCCCATCTAAATGTCAGCTCTTATAAGATGCAGGAGGCTCGAACTCAAAGTTGTGCCTGTTTTTGAGCAGTAAATTTTGATATCACGAAACAAGCATGTTGCAGAGGTTGCCATGGTATCACAATATGGCATTTCAACTTGGATAGTTTGCTCTGCTTTTCCCTACTAACTCTCCATACACGACGTTGTAATAGCTTAATGTGCATTGTCCCTAACACCCAACAGGCAGTGGGATAGATTCCTAGGCAATTACTTATAATTAATTATATTATTATTATTCAGAAAAACACAAGAAATATACATATAGAGTGCACGGGTGAAGTGAACTCAAAGCTGTATAGACATATTGAATATAAATGATCATTTGAACCACATATTTATTAGAGATGCACGATCCAGCTTATACAGTTCCAATACCAATGATGATTCTATGGGTTTAATTATCTGTCGATAACTGATAAGAGTGCATTGACTGACAACAACATTTATTTCCTTAAAAAAATAATAAAATAAGACAAAATGTATCCAAATGTGTATATTTATCACTTAAGTAACAACAGAACCGCTTTCCATGTACAGATATTCAAACACTGTGAGGCTTTCTGGGCCAAATATGCCATAAATAATCTTATTTCATCCATGTATATGTCTAAACTGGATATTGTCTCACCTGATATTTGGAACCCGATATCGGATATTTATAGACATTTGCAGGGATTGTTCAAGTGTCACAGAATAATATATGATTGTCGTATGGTACATTATTGTGGACATTGATGGGTAGATTCATTTATGTCACTACTACTTATACTGCACTGCACTTTCTGACTTAAGGTTCAGGGTTGACTTAATGCTCCATAGTTTAAAAGGACGACAGAGATAAATGAAGGGCACACTTGGCCAACAGATAAAACATCATATCAGAGTTTGGATCTTTTTTTCATTTCATATTCAACGTGCTTTAATTTCTCGGCAAGCCGCTTTGTGTTTGTCCTGAACAAGGTCGACTCCCCTTCACTGTACTGAAAGCACTAGTGGGATCATGTGGCATTGCCAAAGTGGTCCCTCTGGGGGCTCTAAGATTTGTAAACAATAATAACACACACACAAACACACACAGACACACACACACACACACATACACACACACACACACACATATTAAAAGAATTGGATAACCTTCTATATCTGTTATAGAGATGCTGATTTCTGTCTCCTCTCTGCCCTTGTCTTTCAGATTGTGGAACAAGGAAAAAATGCAAAGAGCTACCACTACATCCTGGCTAACCTGGTAAGACACGCCCACAGGTATTCATCTTAGTTAACGGTGCACTGTGTAACTTTTTGGCTGGGGGTCCGTCTCTGCTTCACTTCACTTGTGTTACTTCTCTGCTGGGAACGTTCCACAGTATGATATTTAACAGCTCTACCTTACGGGCAAAAGGAAAATAAATTTGTCAACTGGAGAAAAGTTGGACAAAAACTGGACTAAACAAACATGTGTTAGTTTCTATGCAATTACATTATATTTAGCCCCTCCCTGCAGGCAGATATAAGGATGTGTTTTTCCAGCACTGACCAGAACTGAAGAAGCAGCTTGGATGAGCGGCGAAACGTATTCAACCAAATAACTTTTATCCGGTTGACAAATTTATTTTCCTTTTGCCATGGATTCTACCTGGATGACTGAAGGATTTTTCACAAAGCTCTGCCTTACATTTATTCAATTACAGGTGACTTTATAGCTAAAAAAACAAAACCAAACAAAACTAGAAAAACAGGCATGGTTTGGTTTGGACTCCAGTCAAATGAAGCTCATTGAAGCTAGAGGTTATAGTTGAATGTAGAGCAGAGTTCTATTATCCACCAGGATCATGCAGAGTGGCTGAATACAAACATTTTAAGACCACGGGCCCGTAACAGTAGCAGGTAAATTCTGACCTCAGTTGACATTTTAAAACATACATTATTAGTGTGAGCTGGGTTACCTCTCCACAGATCTGCTGCGTAATTTGATATTTAACATCTATAGCTGTATAAGCTTTTTGTCTCCACGGGGATGGATAAGTTTATTGCCATAGCCAAGCAATATCATCTCCACAGAGGCAAGCATTTATAGGATTTCCATAGTGCACCTATAAAAGTTTACACTCAGTATTTTCCCCTGTAAGTATACTTTTAAATAGATCATAGCAAATGGACTGAAGCACCTGCTGAAGTATCTGCTCTGCCGTCAGTACTTATGGAATCCTGAGCTATTTGAAGTTTAATTGACAGTAATAAACCTATTCATGTCCTGTTCCTGGGTTCATACAGTGTTCTCAAAGGGGCATGAGGCAGAGCCAGATCAGACATGAGCCTCAAAGCAAGTTAAATATAGACACTGAAAGGCCATGAGTGCACAAACTGTGAGTGGGCTGCAGACAGACACTTTGTGAATGAAGTCTATAAAGGGCTTTAAAGGGCCCATACTACATTAGTTTCTAATTTAGGTTATAATGTTGTTTCCTCATGGCAAATGTACTTTGAGCTATGCTTTGTTTCATTCACACATTCACACACAAATCCATATTTAGTTCTTCTTTCAAACTGAAAATACTCTCTTCTACCCTGTGATGTCAAGTGGTAAAACAGGAAGTGCTCCATTCTGTCTTTAAACTCAACATTCCCTCACTAGAATCATATGGATAAACTCAGACCGGACCTGGAATTGACAATCTTTACCAAACTAAAGGTAAATGATATCTGTGAACTTGAACTACCACATCATGACATCACAAGGTGGAGTATTTTAAGCTTTGGAGACTAATAATAAAGGGTTACGCAAAAATGTGTGAATTAAACAACAAAACTCACAAGAGCCTTTTGTGTGTATATAGTATAGGATCTTTAAAGGCAAACAAGAGCTTAGGAAACTATGCCTTCCACTACGTAAAAGTATTTCAAAATATTACAGCATTTCTACATTTTATCGCTGTTTTATGATGATTCAAAGGATGTGGATAGTCTCTGAAGTGTGCTACAGGTACTTACATCATGAGGTGTGTCTAATATTGAGTTATACAGACTCAAACCGGCACAGAACGATTGTTAAATTCTATGCCAGGCAGTGAAACAAAAGTAAAATTTTTACTATAGTGCAAATTCTATCAATTGTTATAAGGTAGCCAGGTTTAGGGATAAAACTGAAAAAATACATTTTAATAGACTACTCCATATGCGATGTGCAGTAGACCACAGCTGTTACCTGCAGAGTTATTGAGAGCTTCTTTTTTTTTTACATCTGATCAATAATTCTTGAGGAGATCTCTTTCATTGTAAAAATTGCTCTAAAATGTGCACATAACTTCACTGATTTGCCGGGTTTGAAGCCTATATTGCGTTCTCACTGAATAACAGATGTTGCATGTTTTATGCATCGTTACATTTTGTGGGAAGCCATTTTGTAAATTCTGGCTGTTCAAAGGCGGCTCAGCTCAGACCCTCTAAACCCACCCAAATGAAGAGAGAATTGACATCAACATTGGCTGTAGTAATAACAGTATTAATATTCAGCTCATGGCCCCAACACTGTCTCTCTGCTGCGTTTTAGATTAGCTCAATCTCTCTTGTCTAGCCAGTTTGCTAGATTTAATTTCGAACGATAAAGCTTTGACGGTAATAACAGCTGATACGCAAAGTGGCTGCAGTCATTCATAATGGGGCTTTAAATGACGTGCCCCAAATTATGACTTTTTCTATTTCCGCTTTCCGCACACCTTTTCATTTAATGTACTTACTTTGTGTAGGAAATTTGATTGTCACTCTAATCTCTCTCTTTGTCTCTCTTACTTTCTTTTTTTTGTCTCTTCTCCTTTTTCCTCCCTCTCTCATCTTTCTTTCTCTTTCCGTGAGTGTGTGTGTGTGTGTGTGTGTGTGCGTGTGTGTGCGAGTGTGTGTGTGTGAGCATAGGGCCAGTTTCTATAGTAACCTCTCCAGCTCAGTGCGCTGCATTAGCTCATACATGAAGCAGAAAAAGACAGTGGTCTATCTGTGGAGCAAAGGCATATGGACAGCTGCAGCACTGTTACGTTACTCTATTAAAGATATGGACAATAGTGGGAAATGTCAATATAGGACTCTAGTTTTTTTCAGGTGGAGGGATATTACAAGGTTCACACTGTGCAATAGACTCATATCTTATCTTGAAGGGTCCATATAACACTGTTTTATGACCTACGTTACAGTGTTGTTTCTTCTTTAAAAGCACAAACCCTGCATATTTAGGCTGTGTTTTTTCCTCAAACAGAAAACTTCACCTTGTGTCATGTCATGCGGTAATACAGGAAGTGTTTGAATGTCATGCACCATCACTATAGTCATTTGGATCATCTCCGCTGAACAAAAGGTAAAAGGTAGAGCTGTTATCGTGACATCACAAGGTGGCACAGAGTATTTTGAACTTTGGAGATGTAGACAAACTAGTAATAAAAGGTTACTCAAAAATATGTGGATGAAACAAAACACAACTCCAGGTATGTTTTTGAGGAGGTGACAACATGGATTAAGCTTGTGAGAGTGAATTTCCTTAATATTGGACCTTTAATTTTAGGTCAGTGCATTGCGATAGACGTTTTGCATCGCTTTTAGCTGTTAGCTGGAAAGACTATAAGGATGAGAACTTCGCACATCAATTCCTCAAAACGGGTGCGTTGGAGGAGAGAGAGCAACTCAAGAACATAAAGAGAAATCCCGCACACCGTCTTACTTGCAAATTGTGAAGATTTATTAGGACATGCAACGTTTGGGCACTAGGCCTTCATCAGACAAATAGACAGTGAGAGCTCAGGTGGCGTCTTAAATAGGGTGTGGCAAGCACCCAAGGGTGGCAGGTCATAAAGGCACAGTGAACCCCAAAACACAACATAATTCAAAATACAAAGACAATCATTAAACAATATTAGTAATCATATTGCTAATAATAATAAAAAAAATGATACAAATACAAATATACAACAGAAGAGTATCTGAATACATATAGATATTATATAAAAACGGGATTTCTCTTTATGTTCTTGAGGTGGAAAGACTATCCCATTTGAGAAATACAATTATATGCTAACTACCGATAGTTCACTTTTCAAGTCCAGACAAAAATGCTGTGTCAGTTTCTCTTTTGCAGATAAATCGATCCATTAAAATAATCACAAACAAACAAATTAAATAAATGCACTGGCATGGTGTACAGAATACATTTGACGTTTCCAGTTCACTGACTCCATCCTTGTTGACCCACTGCTAATTATGAATCTCTAACCGTTTTCTTGTCTTCAGACCACCATGTTAGCTCTACACACAGGGGCCGTGACCTGCTCATCTGCACAACACATCTGCACATAATGTCCAATTAACAGCTACCGTGGGCCTCTGTAATTAAAGACCTCTTCGGAAACCCTCGGTCCCTCAGAGAGCCTCAAATATTGTTGCATTGACTACATTATTGAAGAGAAAGAAAACGTACAAATCTGGAAAAAAATGCATTTACTGGAATCTGTATTGATTCAAGGTTGGCGAATCAATTAATGTAATAACAGTTTTCTGGCTGTTGTTGAATCATTTAAAAAATCGATATACACTTGAATGAATCATGGTAAACTGCTTTGTTTCTGCACTGGACTTGGTTGGGATCGGCGATTGGTCAAACTGGGTCCACACTTCCACATAGAAGCTGGAACTAAACAGAACTAAACCAAGACTTAATGAGGGACCAAAGACCAAAGCAAGACAAGTGTGAATGTAGTCTAGGTCCATAGTGGTAATATTCTGCTGGAGGATTTGCCACCTACAGGTAGAATGTTACGCAGTAAGGAATTAAACTTATCTTTAATATCGTCACCTTCCTAAAATAATCGCCTAAGTCACTTTTTTGAGTTTACTTTGCCATAATTTATGCCATAATTTAAATTTTGGGGGGAGTTTTTAGTTTTTTTTCCTGAAAAACCTGAAAAAACGACTTATGGGATTATTTTAGGAAGGTGTCGATATGAGGACAGGTAGATAACATCATAGTTACTTGGCCAGATCTGTGGAGAGGAGACCCAGCTCAAAGTAAGAATAGAGAATAAATGCAAGGTAAATGTAGTGCATTTATTGCCAGATTGTGGAACATAACTTAATGTTATACTGTGGAATATTCAAAGCAAAGCTATAGAGTCTCCATGTCGACAAGCAGGTGGCAAACCATCCACCACAAAAGTTACACAGTGCAGCTTCACAGCCAAAATAATGGAATTCGCACTTAAAATGCAGAATCAGAGTGTGTTGCGTATCCAGTTATTATGATTATTTTTTTATCTGTCTTCACTAAAAAGGGCAAAACTGACACACTGTTAGGTTGTTTAAAAATGCCAGGGGATCTCTTGTCTTTCTCATCAGGCAAACCATGCTTTTTAAATCAGATACAAATCACTGACAAATCGCCTCTGCCTTCCTTCATGCGCTCTTCAGTTTTCGACTCCCACTTGTCTGCTGCTGCTGTCACTCCTCCGCCTTTCACCCACTCCTCTGCCGTTCACCCAAAAACTGTCTTCTTCTCCACCAAATTCAGGCAGAGAAATAGCACATGGAAAGATACCATTACAGTAATTCACTCTGTGCCTGGAAGCTCGCCTTGTTCCTAGCAGTCCATACGGTTTTTGATCCTTCCCATTGTTAACAGTAGCTTGCCAGTCTAGTACAGATTAGTGTTGGACTTTTTGCTAGCCGTGAAATTAGTTTTTTTTTTTTCTTTCTCTTTTTTAACTTTTTCACTTTAAGTTGTCCCAGAGGAAAGATGGGATGAAGTCTGTACAATGGGATAACCCTTCTAAGCGAGAAGAAAGAATAGACTTTTTCATTATGCAATTAACCCCTTGCTCTGTAGCGCAGTAGGTACAATATAGATAAGTGACTCCTTGGGAATTTCCAGTAGACTTAATAAAAGTAGACTTTGCAAAACGCTCTTTGTTACACTGAATGGACCACCTTTGACACAGTTGAAAGGTATAACATTTGAATTGTCTTCGGTTCTATTCTCCCACTGCATATAGACATATTAATAAAAAGAAGAATGTTTTTTTAAAGGTGCATTGTGTAACTTTTCTCCATGGTGTTTTTATTGCGCCTCGCCACAGATCTGACCTGTAACTTGGCCTGGTGCTGCCTGCATGTCTACTTGGAAATAAATAAGTTTAATGCCATACCGTGGAGGTATGTTTTGGTTCAGTTTTAGTTCTGCTTTGGTCATGTTTTAGTTCATTTATGGTTCATTCTTGGTCCTATTTTGGTTCAGTTTTGATTCAGTTTGAGTAATGAGTTTTGGTAAAAAAAACCCTTTTATTTCATTTTTTTTTAAACTTTAGTTTCAGTTCATTTTTGATCCTCTTTTAATTTCGTTTTGCTTCTTTTGTGGTCCTATTTCGGTTCCGTTCGAGTCCTGTTTAGGTTCATCTTTACGTTTGCTTCTTTTGTGGCCCTATTTTGGTTGAGTTAGTTCAGTTTTTGATCCAGTTTGGGTTCATTTTTAGTCCTGTTTTGCTTTTGTGGATCAAAGAAACAAAGCCAACATAACTATTCACACAGATCGGGGTTTCCACGTCAATCGGGGAAAAATAAAACACATTTTTGCCTACACCAGTGCATCCTTTCCACTATCTGGGACTCATTTAGCTTGATAAAACGCTTCTAGTTTTGGTCATGATTTAGTCCTGTTTTGATTAAAGACAGACCGATATATTGGACCAATATTTATGGCAACGTTCAAGGGAAGCAGTGGTATGAAACGTAACAGGTGGCATTTACCCTCAACAAGAAAAGTCTCACAGTGCACCTTTAATAACTTGTTTGATATATTTGAAACATTTGTTTAATATTAAATGTGGACCTTTTTTTTCCCTGGATGGATTTGGATTACAGTATCAAATAAAAGAGCAGGATATCCTCCATTTTTACTTACCCTTCTAACCTCTGTCCATCTATTGTTTTTCCAGGGTTTTCTGGACATTGACCTGACAGACCTAAGAAAAGGCGGAGCAAACATCACAGGCTTCCAGCTCGTCAACAACTCTGAGCCCGAGGTCAGCCGTGTGGTCCAGCAGTGGATGGAGTTTGACATCAAGGACTCCAAAATGCCCAAAACTGGACTCAAAGTA
>KN488673.1:46958-61958 GCA_000787155.1 Scartelaos histophorus | reverse complement strand
TTTCTGGAGTTGTTTTATTCGCTTATTTTTGGAAAAACCTTTATTATTAGTCCACATTTGTCCACATCTCCAGTGAAGTGTGACTTTGTCCTCAAAGCTCAAAATGCTCTGTTCTAATTTGTGATGTCATGAAGCAGCAGTTTTCAAGCAACCTTTACTTTTTGTTCAGTAGAGATGGGTAATTCGAGAGCTGAAATTATCCAAAAGATTCCAGTGAGTTTAAATACGCAGTGGAGCACTTCCTGTATTATGGTGGAACATAGTGTTTTCCATTCTGGAGAAAAACTCAGCAAACATGTGCAGGTTGAGTGTGTTAAACATGTGTGAATGAAACAAAATACAACTCTAGAAATATGTTTGTGATGAGGAAAATACATTATAACATAGATCATAAAACAGTGTAAAATATTCCCTTTGTTACACTGAACATAATGTTGCCAAGAAAATCCTTTGACATGGTGAAAAGCTGTACCGGTAGTTCATTTTAATGCCATACTGTGGAGCTTTCCGGGCAAGCAGTGACATCTCAGTGGAACTTATTTAATTATTTAGGCTGTCTCCTTTTGCACACCTTAAAACACTGCATGATGTCATCCGGGGTGCTCCTCTTTGTTTTATTCGAATCACTTCAGTGCATAAACTGACTTCTAGGATCGACTCAGCTTTCACCATTATTTAAACTGCTCCATTCCCCAAGGATGAATGGATTTTACCGTAAGATCCTCATAGAATTTTCAGTAGTGCACTGCTTTGTAATCTAGTTTATCTGTTTATTTCACATTAACTTTATCATTCAGAAAGTTTGATTTTGTAAAACGGGTTAGTTTCTAATCTTGAGATAATGTTTTTTGCAGGCATATCATGATAATTCGTATTGACTTCAATATATGACAGATGGAACAATCATTTTGGAGGGTCAATATTTATCGTGGGGACTTATTCTTTGTAAAACAGAGACATTTTGGGTTTTTTTTGCAATATGATACGATTTTCTGCTTTATGGTTTGGCTTCAGTATTATCATTTATCACCTATATGTACTTATATCGTACTTCAAAATGTTTTATTGTTGCAGGCCTATGTATTTGACTGTGTAAATGAAAAACAACGAAGGGTTTGTCAATAATTGTGAATACTTGTAAAATGGTGACATTTCCTTCTCATAATAATTATAACACTAAAATGTGACATTATGACAACCCTTTATGCAGTCAAGTATTTATCGACTTTCCAGTTATTTAAGTCCGAGCACATTACACATAATTGCCTATGAGTCCGTGGGTGTGTGTCTTTGTGTGTGCGTATGCATGCTGCCCATGGCCCTGTCTACACTGGGGCCTGCTCAGAGTCAATCTCACCATCTGCCCGGAGATAGACTGGAGATTGAAGCAGTGTGCGCTCAATTAAGTCCATCACGCGGCCAAGACAAACACACTGCGCTGTACACATCCACCATGGTCTGTCTCTCTCCTCCGCTGGGACCGAGCATTCTCACTAAATAACCACTAAACGCTTTGCTTAACATGCATCTCGTGTAGGAACGCTGTGGAAATCCAACAGCCAGTGAACACACAAGGAGCAAAGGGGTTCAGATATTACAAGCTTCATGTATTTTTGTGACAGAAGTTATTTACCCAAAGGCCCTTTATTCATTAGGCGGTACAACTTTATCATTTCTACCGCTTAAAAAGCCTTAATAAAGCAATAAAGACTTCATTCATCTCCACGTGCCTCCACAGTATGGCATTATAAACCTTTCTTTCTTGCATGTACTTAATTATGGGTGTTTTATTGCTCAAAAAATTACTTCAAAAACATGCATTCATATTATCTCCAGAGATCTGATCTGTAATTTGACGTGTTAGTATTGTTCCATTGAAATAGAGAAGTTTAATGCTATACTGTGGGATCATCCAGGCTAAGCAATAAAATCTCCATGGAAACAAGCAGGTGTCAGATCCTGTAGCAGAAAAGTTACATAGTGCCGCTTTAAGGCAATTAAAGGTGTAGTTATTATAAAGTGTAACCTTATACTTCTTGTTTTTCCATTATAGGTCCGCATAGATGGATTGACCGGGCACATTCAGTTTAATGAGAAAGGACGAAGAACCAACTACACAGTCAGCGTCATGGAGCTGGCGCCGTCTGGACCCAAAAAGGTGGGTGTGTAATTCTGACTAACAAGATCACTTCAAATGTTCATTTAATAAGATGTATACATGGATAGCATTGCAGATACTGAAAGGTGAAATGAATGAATGATTAGAGCTGAATGATAAATGAACTTTAATTAGTTGCTTAATTGAATGTATTTTAGACAAGCCGGGGTCTGTCATTCGGCCTTTTGAATTTCAATTAAGAACAAAAAACAATAAAATGGGAAAACAGTTTGTTATTTCATTATTCAGTTTTAGTGTCAAACAAAAAAAACTGATTATGACCTCTATTTTCCATATTTAATGTACAGTTTATTTCAACTAACACTCAAAAAAATAACAATCAAAAACAGTCTCAGTGCATATTTGAATTTTGATATTTTATTCTCTCTGGTTTATCGCCTCAGAAGTTCTGCAGCTAGAAAATCATCGCAATTTTGTGAGCAAACATGTCCTGTTCTGTTATAGCAACGCGTTTCCTTTCACATCCTAGAAAGTAATTGCTGAACTCCATGACGAGAAACAGGAAGCCGCTTGGCAATAAATCCCCTTTGAAGAAGCACAACTTCTGGGGCATATAAACCAGAGAGAATAAAATATCAAACTTAAAATAGCCACAAAGAATGTTTTTTGATTGGTGTTTTTTGAAATAAACTTTTTAAACGTTTTTCTGTTTGACTCTAAAATAGAATTAACAAACTCTTTACCTATTTTATTGGAAAACAGAAACAGACTCGGTGCCAACTCCAATACCACAATGATAATAAAAAACAGTATTACTTTAGACAATAGAATGCCATTTTCAATATTAATTTGTGTATTTCCTGGTAGGTTCCGTAGTGTCCCATGAGCATATACTAGTCTTTGTGCTCTTACACCTGTTCTCATAAAGCTCAAGATCATTCTAAAGCTATTCAGGAAAGGTTTATTTCTGTCTGTGAATTTAACTTTTTTTTTACTATCAATACTTGCTCAAATGATTATCTAGTTTCAGTGCTAATTTAGTGTCTATTATTGGATAATTTTGACAGCTTTAGTGGTATGCATAATCTCTACTTTTATGTTATATCAGCTAAATGATCTCTCCTGAAACCCGCTCTTCTTATAGGTGGGATACTGGAATGAGGATGAGAAGTACGTCACCACAGCCAGTTCCATTCGGGGGATCAATGACACTTACGGACTGCAGAACCGAACCTACATTGTCACGACGATCCTGGTGAGTTTGTGTTAGAAAAAATGTATACTAAAACTGAAAAAAGAGGGACAATGGGAGGCTGAATGGGAACTAAAGGAGAGAGAAAAGAGAGAAAAAGCAGGGTAACAGTTTTCATTTTGTGCGTTGATGGAGTTCCTAAGGGTCTAGGCGCAGAGAGCTGTGTGGATATCTGTGATTGTATCTGTCACCTCCTCTTCTCTCTCTAACTACATTTGGCAAACTTTTCCCCTCCACACTCAGAATGACAAAGATTTGATTTTGAAAGTGCCACTGCAATGTTTGCTTCAGAAACTAGGCTTGTGTACAATACTGATTCAGATAGCATCACAGCATTCAATGGGCCAACATAATGTAATACAGATGAGAGGCAACTAAAATGAATTTTAGTTTTAAAACAAACTTCTTCTTCTTCTTCTTCTTCTTCTTCTTCTTCTTCTTCTTCTTCTTCTTCTTCTTCTTCTTCTTCTTCTTCTTCTTCTTCATATGCACATCATGGGAAAAAAGCAGTTGTTATATACACTACTATTTACTTTGGACTTTTTCATGTTTCTTCTTTATTTCTGATTATTTAGATGTAGATTCTCACTCAAAACACGTAATATGGAAAGTAGTAAAACAAAAAATAGATTGAGTTGTTTTAAAAATTGCCATCCTTTGCTTTGAACCCTGGTTTTCACTTTCGGTATTACTTGATCCTGACATGGCACGCCTGTAGTGCAAAGTGAAAACCATTTCAGCAAACTTCTGAGAGAAACGTATTGAGAGAAAGCCAACAGTTTACAGCACTGTAACGAGTTATTTTCCTTTTTTTCTACAAAATGCCTTCTGTATGACGTCTTGCATCATATATTTGAAGTCTTCTGTATGAGTACAAAATGTAGAAAGTCATAAATGTAGAGAAAAAACACTGAACAACAAAGGTATGCCCAAAGGTTTGACTGGTAGTTTGTGAAAAAAATAAACCAGGCTGACTGATCATATACACATGAAAAATGCCACTTCGATGCTTTACAACAAAGGAATTACAGGAATCACCTAAATCTTCATAATAGACTATAATTGTTTGTGTTTTCTTTATGTGTTAAATTCTACAGTGAGGCATGGTTTGTTTATAAACTGTGCTATAAATAATACAATCCTGCTACTATAAGGGCACTATATAGGCTTGGCAAGTACTCAATTTGAAATACTCCTTGGTATTATAAAAATAAAGTGTTCTCTGGGCTTCCCCATGGTATTGTAAACTTACTTAATTGTGTAATTTACTTATTAAATCCTTCTTGTCTTGCTGTGAGAGGTGGGGATAGTGGCTGATTAGGTACAGGAACATAGATGTGTGAAATGGAGCTCAACAGTGACCGCCAGCTCAGTAAATTCTCCATTCTTGTCTTATACTTTTTGAAAAATGTTAATATTAAGAGTTCAAAGGCATCGCATGGTAACTGACTTCCATTACATTGTTGTCTTATGTCCAAAAAGGTAGTTTAAAATGCAAGATTCTGCAAAATATTTTTCTAGCTTTGTAGTTTATGAAGTTTCAGAAACAGATTTTAAATAAGATGGTACGTCTTGTGGTGGTTAGATATAACATAGCTGATTATTCCCGAGCAAGTTTTCAGACATTTCATTTTTAATTTTAAAATGTTTGGGAAACTCTTATGAGAAAAATAAATAGGAAATTAGTGTGTGGTCGCTGCAGAGCTCCATATACAGACAACCATTATTGTTCTGATTCACTAACTGTTTTTGGATTTGGATTTTTGTGTTTCTTTTTGCTCATCCACATGGAGATAGATTTGTTTAATGCCGTACTGTAGAACAGGAAAAAGGGAAAGCAATAACATCTCCATAACGACAAACAGATGGTGTAAACTCTATCAGAAAGATTCCACAGTGCATCTTTAACTGAGCCATATTGGTGACCTTTCTTTTTATGTGTGCACTAATACCACCCTAAATGTGAAATTCTAGCCAAACTGTGATATGACAAAACATATGAGAATTTGATTTGATTGAAGCTAAATAATGAGGTTTAGAATGAGCAAAACTAATCACCAACCACCACTTAATACAATAATTCAGTAATTCAAACTGTACTTTTCAAAGCAGGGTTACAAAGTGCTTCACAGAGAGAAAAGAACGGCAATAAAGACACAATAGAAACAAATATTTTAATTAAAAATATAAAAATTAAATGCAGTGTGTACCTTTTAAAGTGGAGAGTTGGCTACCTGCTTGTCTCCATGAAGATGATACTGTTTTGTCTGTAAAGTCCCCATATGTCATGTCATATCCATCTTGCATTTCTTTCATTTATTGAGCTAAAAACTTGTACTATATGTGGGCTCACCTCTCCACAGATCTGACATTTAACTTATGGTGTCAACTGCCATAATGCATAATAATGTCATGCCCTAATGTAGGATAGGCAATATCTCCAAGGAGAGAAGCATTACACAGTGCACCTTTAAATAAAAGATCATTTCTAGAAGTTTTTTCATTGAAAATCCCAGCCTTTAAAAATATACTTTAATTTGGATGCCTATCATTATTTTTTAATGAGTGGCACTGTATATAGTTTTAGGGGCTAAATATTTATAGCAACTGCCTTCTGTGACTTGAAGAATTGGTAAAGAGCCCTGGCCTATATAAAAGACATAGGAGGCAAACTGGGTTCACTCATGGGTCACTTTGAAAACAGGACATCAAAGGGCATCACCCCCACCATCTCTTTATCTATATGAGTAGAATTGTTATTCAAATACCACTTTTATACCTTAAAATCCCAGCCCAACATAAAGTCTAATATAAGTGCATCCATCTCTCATAGGTACAACATGCTCTTAGTGTTGAAAATTTAATATCAGATAATGCTGCTTTTCAGAAGGCCTGGAGCTTGGCATGGCTTTTTCAAAAGCTTTTTATCTCTTTTATCTCTGGGTCTCACTGCCGCAATGTAATTTTCCTGGACTTCTTTGAGACACAGCAATATCACATACTGTATATGGGAGAGATGCGTTGAAAATAACAGAGGATTTGATGGTGAGTGTGAAGTTCAGAAGGCCTGTCAGTGTATGGGAGAGCGTGCCGTGCGTCCACTTTGAGGGTTAATGGGTTCAAAGGACTCGACTGGGTGATCCTCTGAAGTAAAATTATCCTCTCACCTGATAAAAGCTGCCGGGAAGCTATTGAGAATAAAAGCAAAAATCGACAGTAAGAGCTCCATGGACTCTATGGACTGTGCAGGCATATTGTCATCTTGTACTGAAGCTCAGGGCTCAATGCGACCACACACTACAATAAGGCCACATGGTGTATTCAAGTGAATGGGAGATACAGGTTTTTGATGTTTTTCTGCATGTTGTTTGATACATTTTTCTCCAGATGCCCTTCCATACAGTGCAGCTGAGGTCATTTCTGTATCACTGCTTCAAATTCTCTTGTTGAAAACACTAGTTCAAATGAAAAAAAAATATTATAAAAGAGTTACAAATGTTATTAATAGAATCCCCTTTAGTTGTCCACAGTTACAGGATGTCAGTTTCATTCAAATAGTTTTGTAAGACTGTAGTTTTACAATAGTAAAACAAAAGCTATCTTGACAAAGCTATGCTAATGTGAATAGTAGTTGCAGTAGCAGAAGAAGCAAATATTAGAATTTCATTTAGTAGTCCCCAGTTACAAGAATTACAAACATTGATGATGATTTCTTTCAAATACATGTTTAATGTATTAACAAATATAACATAACATAACATAAGTAATCTATTAACAAATATAACAAATCTAACAATGCATAATCAAAAAACACAGATTCTAACACCAATAATTAATTCTGAACCCTGATTTGAACCTGTTAGATGCACCCCGCCAGAAGCCTGTACCTAAAATAACTGTATGTGACATATTTCCTCTCAGTCCCCTTTTCCTGTGAGAGAAGTTGAATTTTCTGTCTGTGAACCTAGAGATAAGATGTAAACAATTATAAGACTGCCAGATACCACCTCTTTTTATATCAGTATTGTGCATATATTTGTGAACAAAGGTGCACAGCTGCACTGGGATAAAATGAATTAAACTTTTAACATTGTGATGCAGAGTATCAAATTGCAAATACTGATACTCTGCATCACAGTGGGGGTGTTTTACGTGTATGTTGGCAGAATGTTCAGCAGTTCACATGGTGACAGTCATGGTGTTTTTAACAAAAAGGTGAGACTGAAAAACTGTTGGCTAATGGCAGCTAGTTTGTGAATGTAATTTTATTTTAGAGGGACTGACTTGTTTAATAGCACAAATCATCTCAACCATTGTAGCTCTAGCTAAATCAGAATGCATTAAAACAAAAGTCAGATTAAGTCTATCTTGAGTTATAGAGCTTCTCACAGAGCAGTGCATTCAGTTAGCTTCACATCCCCAGAGAATGTGAGTGACGTCAGCTGCTAAGTATCAATAGTTTTTAACGTGTTATGATGTTTTGTCATGACCAATACCATCTCTGAAGTTAGGTTTTATTTCATTAGCCCACACCTCTGTCAAAACATCTGCCTTCCTACAGAACAGTCGTGCTATTGTGAAGGTGTTAAGTAGTGCTGTCAGTCACTTCAGAGAGGTGGAAACACTGAGATCTGAGAGTTGGAGACGTGCTGTTTGCTGTGAAATGTTCTTGTTCTAAATTACACTATAGCATACAGAGACAGATGCACAGATTTGATGTTGTCATATCAGTAAGCAAGCTCATGCATGCATAAAGAAAGAGTTTGACAGGATGACAACAAAAAAGAAGCAACTAAACAACAACTTTAAGCTTCTATATTACACAGAATTGACTCTTGTGAGCTTTTAGCCATGTTATAAGAAATAGATGGCCGATCATATCTGATGTTTCTGTGTCTGAGCCGATACGTGGGGTTGATTTTTATAATTTCCCCCTAATGATCTAATTTGAATTAAGCACAAACTCATCCAAGACCTTGTTTCATTACAAATTGGATAATAAAGCTGTTTTTTGCAGCACCATCGCTTTACTAAAGTGTTCAAATTAAGCTCTACGCGTGTATTATTTATGCTGCTGGTTGTGCCTAACATAATATCGGTAACTGCTGGAGCTTTAAGGCTGATAGCTGATATGCTAAAAAAGTGCAAATATCTGCCTCTAATATAATGCCAAGCTATTATGATTGAACAATAGTTATGTTTTGAACGTTGTTATATGTGCAGTGGTCCAGAAATGTCATTTGGTCTATTTGGTCCTTGGAAACCTCTTATAAACCATTCGGACATGTTTCATTTCAATGTGTATTTGACAGTTATCTATTGGACGTGAGCATGTGGTTTGTATTCAAGATGGCCGACTGACAGCCATATCCCCTTGGTATCTGGAATAGGTCAATGAGACTTGTCCTGGCAGACCCTCAGCTTGTCTTTATGAGCAGATTGCTGTAACTGTCTATGCCCGTGTAGTTTTAGTCCGTCTCTATGCTGTGTGTATTGGGTCGGACCAGTGTGTGATTGTGAATATCTGTCAGAGCACTGCACGTCCAACCTTTCGGCGCTCTGTCTCCCTCGGGTGCTGTTTCGCGAGGCAGTGGGCTCGGAGATTTCATGTGTAACAATGATTACCTTCACCTCAAGCATAAAGAGCAAGAGGAGCCAGATAACTGTGGCACCAAGAGGGAAGCCCTGTCGTTACACTCGGATGAAATATGGAGGGGGCAGGGTCTAAGCAGGAAACAGACCCCGATTATTACAACCTGTGGGAATAAAAGCAAGTCTGAGCCAACTATTCAACAGACTGGACTTCTGTATTTTTCAAAAGGTAAAGGTCCTTCGAGATGAGGAGGAAGATGTACTGAAAAAAAGCCCAAAACAAAACAAAAAAACCCGACAACAACAAAGAGCCCATATTGCACTATTTTCTGATCTATGTTATAATTTTGTTACCTGGACTTTTGTTTTGTTTCATTCACACATTCACATTTAACACCAAAGTCCTGCATCGTTAGGCTGTTCTTCTTATATTACAGCAATGTAATGAAGCAATACATGAAGTGCTCCACTGTGTTTTTAAACTCCATGCACATTCATTCGAAACATTTGGGTAATTTTAGCCCTGGAATTGCCACTCTGGACTAAACAAAAAGTAAATGGTATCTGTTAACTTGAAAACTAATCTGACATGTTAAGGTGGAACAGAGCATTTTGAGATCGGAGATTCGGAGATGTAGTTAGACCAATAATAAAGGATTACTCAAACTTGTGCGAATGAAACAAAACACTACTCCATGCTGTTTGTAGTAAGAGAAAGTTGTGGATGTGTTTGTACTCAATTTGAATTAGGCAATTAGAGGAGAAAAACAACGTAAATCGACTCACACGTAGCAGCTCAAGGCATCGATATTGACATCAGCATTGGCCATGAAAAAGTCCATGTCGATCTCTAGTTGGTATATATCCAAGACAGGAAACAGATACTAGACTGTACCAAAACTACTGCTAGTTCTAGTTCCATCAAAGTCTTTTAACGAGCATCACATCTTTACAAGTTGAGTCTGTCATTGGACACTCAGAGGGCCTAAATAGTGGAAAAGAATTGATTATTTACTGTATATCAGCAATAATAATGGTGGAAATGTATATTATTATAAGATAATATTGTAATACTGTATATAAAATAGAACGTATAGAATAATATAGGATTCAGTTGTTATCTATACAAATAAACACATATTTATGACACTACAAAAGATACATTTATAGTAGTATCATATATGGTCTGAGTGGTAAAAGTATACCTGTCGAAAAAGCCACATGTCTATCCTAAGGTGTCACACGGACTGTAATTTGTCAGTGCAGCCAATCAGATCTCGGGAGCATCTGCAGAAGAGCTGTTACAGGAGCGAGGTCACAGAGACAAAACACACCAGGCGCCCTCACTGTCTTCAGCTCTAATAATAGTGTCCCATTCCTCCATTTCCTCATGCACTGCAGTATGTTATCAATGCGCCACACTACTGTCATAATGATCACACTTTTATCACCTTTTGTGTTTAAATTACACAGCATACCTGCACTGAACAAAGACAAAATAATACCTGGTAATTTAATGTAATCATCTTTGCTTCAGCGCCTTCTGCACACTGCCAATTATTATAGTAAGGACAGTCAGGTTTTGTTATGTTGGAGCAGCAAGGAAGCGTCATGCAAACTCGAATCATTTCATTTTTGATTGTGACGTCAAACCTGATTAATAGAGTTATATTGTTTCTTGTAATCAGATCAATGACTTTTGCCTTCCTCAAATACTGGTGTACGGGTATGTGTAGAACTGGAAATAAATAATGATGCAGTTGAAATATGATGCTAATTCAGCGAGTTTATGGTCGCTTTAGTCCCAGAAAGTTCTGGTTTAGTTTTCATTAAGAGTTTATGAAAATCTGGTTCAGGATTGGTTTAATTGAAGATTAGTTCTGGTTTCTGCCTAAAAAGAATTCAGTTACAGTCTCAAGTTTAGTCTGGGTTGGATCTTGTTTGTTGCTGTTTTGCACTGATTGCTCAATGGTGGATTATTTTCTTTGCAAAGTAAAGAAATAAAAACATTACTGATTTGGTTTGGTCATCAAATATTTTCTTACAAGTGTGAAAGGTTTAAATGGCTCATATTATGATATTTTTATCATCAAAAGCATACTCAGAGTTGTGTTTTATTTCACTCACACATGTTAAACACACAATCCCTGCATATTTAGGCTGAGTTCTTCTCTCAAACAGAAAACATTGTGAAATAAAGTTTTTCACTGTGTTTTTTAAACTCCATACACTTTTACTGGAAATATTTAGATAACGTCAACTCTTTACTAAACTAAAGTTCAAAGGTGGCTGTTCACTTGAAAACTACCATCACATGACATCACAAGGCGGAACAGACCATTTTGAGCTTTGGAGATGTACACATCCCATTAATGCAGCGTAACACAACACAATAACACAACTCCAGGTATGTTTTAGAAGAGATAAGAACATTATAACGTGGAATAAAGCTCACAATAATCATTTTTGTGTAATATAGAACCTTTAAGAACTTTTTCTAACTTTTTCTAAGTAACACTGCCATGAATATATATATTAGAATTTGTCACTAATATATCTTTTTTCTTTGCAGGAGTCTCCATATGTGATGCTGAAGAAGAACCATGAGCAGCTGGTGGGGAATGACAAATATGAGGGCTACATTGTGGAGCTGGCAGCAGAGATCGCCAAACACGTGGGCTACCAGTACAAACTCAAGATCGTCTCGGATGGGAAATATGGCGCCCGAGATCCAGACTCCAAAATGTGGAACGGCATGGTAGGAGAGCTGGTCTATGGGGTGAGTAATTTACCTCTCCTTTTGATTAGCTGCTTAAATATTGCATACAAGTCATGTTAAATTAAAGGTACATCGTGTAACTTTTCTGGTGAAGGGGCTTGCCACTTGCTTCAGGTTTCAGGTTTGCATTTATTTCATACCCTCATGGAGAAATTTGGCTCAGAGCAGGGGTCAGTAGCATTACCGTAAGATACAGACATAACATAACAAACCAAAATACAAAAGAAAAACATGTAGAACTGGAGGATACACAATATACATTTGAGCTCCACACATCAGCACAATTATCCATGTTGTTAATAACTTTCTTGAACTATATCTCCTTACTTATCTTCACTTATCCCCTCCCAGACTGCAGGAGCTCAGTTGAGTACATGAGACTGATCTGATGTTCAAACATGGCCTGTGGGGTACCATTGGGGGCTGCCTATTAAACATTAAACCATTATCTATTCATTAGTTCACTGAGTTAGGCATCAGAATGATCTATTTCCAGTGTAACAGGCATTTAATTAATCAAATTAGTAGTTATTAGCACAATACATATAATTCAGAAATCTATGCTCATCCTTAATCTCCTTAGAAACTACAGGCACTGGTGTATCTTGGAACACACAATACCCACGTTCTTACTAAGTTACAGGTCAGATCTGTGGAGAGGTGACACTGCTCACAGCAAGAATGCATGTTTTTCAATATTTTTAGCAGCAATAAAACACTTGAAAGTCTTTTGAACATCCCAGACAAGGCAGTAAAACATCTGTTCAGACAAGCAAATGATGGACCTCCACCATAAAGGTTGCATACTGCATATTAAAATAAAAGGGGGGAAAAAATTATGGAATGAATCAATTTTGTGAAATGCAATTCTCAAACAAAAAGTGGGATTTTACTGCACACCATGTACCTTTTATCATTTGAATACAAACAAAACAAACTGACCTTCAAGTTACCAAAAATATGAAAATATGAAAAGACAATGAAAATAACAAGGTTTAAAAACAAGTAAAGTCAAGTTGTTTGGGTTTTATGGGTAAAATATATTACCTTCAAAATGACAGACAATTTCAATCTCCCTGCGTGGTTTGAAAAAGTTCCATCATTTGAAAACATTGTGGCCTATATCAAACTCTATTTCAACAACAAATCAAATCAGGCCATTACAAGTGAAAGGACAGAACCCTCTGTAACTATATCTGAAAAATACTAAAAATGACTGTTCATGGCAGATGGCAGCATAACATTTCATTATTATATTTCTTCTCTTTTTGCCTTTTAGAAAGCAGATGTGGCTGTAGCTCCTCTCACCATCACTCTTGTTCGTGAGGAGGTCATTGACTTCTCCAAACCCTTCATGTCTCTGGGTATTTCCATCATGATCAAGAAACCCACCAAGTCCAAACCGGGGGTCTTTTCCTTCCTGGACCCCCTGGCGTACGAGATCTGGATGTGCATAGTCTTTGCATACATTGGGGTCAGCGTGGTTCTGTTCCTGGTCAGTCGCTTCAGTCCGTACGAGTGGCATTCGGAGGACTACGAGGAGGGGGGTGAGCCACAGACCCCCACCCAGCCCTCTGCCTCCAACGGGGTCCAGCAGACGCCCACGGTCCCACAGCCCAATGCCGTTCAGCAGAGTCCAGAGCAGACCAATGAGTTTGGGATCTTTAACTCACTCTGGTTCTCACTGGGAGCGTTCATGCAGCAAGGGTGTGACATCTCGCCAAGGTAAGGCAATGCTTCTCTGTAATTAATTTATATCTTGTTTATTGAGGAATTATTGGTTGCTTCCCAATTGGCACAGATGAAATTTTATTATAGAGTGTGTTACCTGATCTCTGCTAAGAGAATGCATAGTGCAGTTGTCTCTGGGGAAAAACACTTATCCAGCTGCCTGTTTTAAAACACTGTTGTAGTGTAAAATAGCTTGATTTGTCAGAATGGTACTTGCTTATTATTTACTTGAGGCAGTGTTTAGAGCAGTGGTTACCAACCTTTTTCTCTATGCATGCGCCCCCTATTTAACTTGTAATAACAGCAGTAACCCTTCTAATACACAAGACCTCACGCCCTTATAAGAAAAAAATATATATGTTATGGCTAAAAAATATGTTCTAAGAGCTATTATGATACCATCACTTCACTAAAATTCATGCAATATAATTTGGACCTCTTTTCTAAAAACCCTTGGAACCTCCCTGAGAATCTTTTGGCAAAACAAATGTTGGTCTCGATTCCTAGATTGGGAATGACTAGGTTAGAGCACTCATCTACCAACCAGTCAAAAGTACTGATGTACTAAGCTATCTTGTTGTGTCCTTAGGCAAGGCACGTGAGACGGAGGTGATGAAATGCAAATACTGACAGACTATTACTGCTAACCAGGACTGGTATTGATCTAACCTATTTATTTCATTACTGAGGCCTTGTTGCTAGGTGATTTGAGTGCCTATACTTTATTAATCTTATAGCTGGGGCCAAAATTATATCTTGATCATAATCTATATATTACATGCTTTATTAATCCTACTTAAATTATTTTAGATCAGAAAGGATGTTATCTGTGTGTTTTGATGTAAAAGAGACATGAATTTAAAGTGAAGATAATTGAGATTAAAAAATTGTAGATCCAAATTTCTCATTTTAA
The DNA here is from genome assembly GCA_000787155.1 of Scartelaos histophorus. Lineage (NCBI taxonomy): Eukaryota > Metazoa > Chordata > Actinopteri > Gobiiformes > Gobiidae > Scartelaos > Scartelaos histophorus. The sequence continues at coordinate 47,572 of KN488673.1, read as the reverse complement.
CATGCTCCGCCCTTTGTGCACTGTTATGAAAGACCCCGCAGCGAGTATGGAGCAGTGTTCCTGGACCCCCTCGAGTCTTGTCATGCGTTGTGCAATGAAACTGTTCTGTAAAGGTCACCAATTAAAAATCTCATTAAGTGCCTGAAATTAGAGACACTGGGGTCAACTTTCTGAGCTTTCCAGTGGGACGGGCAGGAGGAGACGAGGAGGAGATAATGTTAGTGTTACCTTGGAGATGAGAGTGGAGGAGACAGGTTAGGGCATGTGTCCAAATACCACCGCTGTGTCTTTTAAACATTAAGTAACATGCATTATGGACATGGCAGGTGGTTCACATATGCCATACATAATACATAGAGTGTAAAGTGTGAGGAGATCTGATCGTATGGAGGAGAAAATTCACAGATGGAGAGAAAATCCCTGCTATTGCTCAGACTTGAGCACAAAGTAAAAAAATATATATATTATTATAGTTCAAATAATTAACATTAATAGTTTTTTTGTTTTTTTAAATATATATTCTTTTGCCAATCCTTGTCTACTCTATGGGCTAAAATCTCAGCACATGATGAGACAGACAGGAGAAAATGTGTCCACCAACTGCAGCTGTGGTG
>KN488673.1:1738-46906 GCA_000787155.1 Scartelaos histophorus | reverse complement strand
AGTGCTAACCCCTGCTCTACCTCCTAATTTATCAAAAAGGCCTGGTCAAAAGAAATGTTGAACTTAGTTGTGTGTAAAAGTGCCTTTGACAACAGTTCAAAATACTAATCTAAAATACTTTGTTTCAGTCTTTTCTGTATTTGCAGTTACCTACACACCTCTTCCGCTAATAGGACCTATTTAAATATGTTCACTAACTGTCCCATTTTTAACATAATCAATAACTAATCAGCTATAAATGACCATAGACTTGCTGGGCTTGCAGGTATGAAAGTAATTATTAGTTTAAAAGGTTGTTGCACAAAAACACAAGTGTGCCCAGTCAGCCCTTCTTATTACTGCCTGAAGGTTAAAGAAATGACTGCTTCATGTGAGTTGCACTTAGTTTCAGTCTTGTGACATTTTCAAAAACCTATTTTCCCTCTCCGCCTACCTTACCACAAATATCAACAAGAAAAATTCACGTTCACCTACAGTATACAACAGTACATGGGTGCTCAAAGCTACATAATGTTCAGATCCCAACACCCACGGGTGCTCACCTGACATTTAAAATTCTCTGCCTAGACCATGCAATCCAGGATGAAGCCTATTGTAGCGATGTATCTAGAAAATGCATCTGCGTTAACTATTGATTTCTTTGCACAGTTTACAAAAAGAAAAATGTCCCGCTGTTCGGTGACTAGATCCCTGAGGTTTCTGTTTTGTATGCAAAGCCATATATTTTTTGTGTTTCCATGACTACAAATGCATGCCTCTTTAGTCACACATGGGCTTATGCAAATAATGATGTTAGGTATTTCATTTCGCAGAATAAAAACATGCTTGCAGATGCTTCCTCCAGAGCTCTTGACAGTACTTTTCTGTTGATGTCACCTTTGGCAATGAAATTTACATTTGCATCATACCTTTTGTTGTATTGTACTGGGTTTTGTTTTTGTTGTTCTTTAGCTTATTATAATTGCTTTGTTCTGATCTGGGATGTTTGGAATTGATGATTTTCCATTTACACCTATACAGAAGGATCCACTGCTCTCATCATCCTGTGCACAATTTAGATTGTTGATGTGTCATTAAGTAAGAAACTTAAAGGGCCCATATTAAATCATTTTCTGATCTATGTTATAATTTCCTCATCACAAACATACGTGGAGTTATGTTTTAATTCGCACTTGCTTAACATACAAATACTTAGGTTGAGTTCCTAAAACACACTGTTCCACCTCTTGAAGTCATGCGGTAATACAAGTAATCCACTTTATTTTTAAACTTGATACACCTTAACTAGAATCATTTAGATAATTTCAGCCCTGGAACTGCCAATCTCTACTAAACAAGAGGTTAAAGGTAGGTGTTAACTTGAAAACTATCACCGCATGACATCACAAGGTGGAACAGAGAATTTTGAGCTTTGCAGATGTAGGCAGGCTAATAATGGAGGGTTACTCAGACCGCTGTGAACACAACTCCAGGTATATTTTTTGAACAACATTATAACCAGGCTTAAAGTTCACAAGAATCAAGTTTGTGTAATGCTGTGGTATGTGCAGTAGATGGTCGTGTATGAGCCACATATCTTGCAATACCACAGGGACAGTATTGCCAGCACTGAAATTTAAAGCTGTTGGTTTGAAGTCTTTCTCTTTTGGTCCATGTTGTGTCCTTGGGCAAGACACTTCAAACACCTTCCTGGTATGAATGTTTTAGTATGTTTGTGAAATAGAGGAATATCATCATATCCACAGAAGCTCCTCACCACTACCAATTTTACAAAAGTAAAGCAACCGAACTATGTAAAATACTGTAAAATGCACTGATACAAATACTGGAATCAAATATAACAACAAACAACAACAAAAAAAGCACCTGGAGCTGGTATCACTTCCATTATATCAATTAAGCTGTTATCCCGTTTGGGCCTTTAATTGGATTTAATTTTTGAACTTTTTTCATATGAAGCTGGTCAGTAGTGATGTGAAGGATAAATAACAGATAACATAATTGGATAATTGGAGTTAAAAGTGTGTTTTAAAGAAATAAGTTCAATTTTTAGCCCCTACAATCTGTTAATATTCAGCAGAAACTTAAAATCATAGTTTCAATATCAGTATTAGAACTAAAAATACTGGATTGGTGTATCCAGTACATTATATTTATTTTTAAATGCGTGCCATTATTTTAGTTTATGAGAACCTCTATTTATAGCTATGATATATTGCATTCTGTGTCACTGTAGCTTTAAGAAATTCACCCAGTCTTAGAGGACCTACCCATCCTCACACCTCCCTGATGGTGCCCTGGAGGAGACAAGATACCCCTGAAGATTGGGGTGACCTAGATGCTCCAGTTGGCACATAAACTGAAACGGCGCGTCTCCTAAAATGTGTGATATCTAGATGAGAGACGTAGAAAGACAGACTACGCTTACAGCCAGGAGTAGTACAAGCCCGAAACCATTTGTGTTGTATTTGTTATCATCATTTGCACATGGCTCATATTATCCTCTGTATGCAGCCATGACATATTCAAGCTTTGAGGGGGGAAAAGTAATATATGCAGGCTTTTTGAGAACACAATGATTATGTATATGTCCCTGCAGTGATGGCTTTTTATGGAAAGTTAAAGACGAGGAATCCGAGGCATTTCTCAGCAGGTGGTTGGTTGCAGACTGCTCATCCGTGTGTCTTAATCACAGCAAAGTGAGAACACAGTGTCTCTGCTCGAAGGTAGGCAGCGCAGAACATTTTTATACTTTTCATTTTAATCAGAGACAAAGGCCAAGGAACCATAACGATGATCCACTGGTCTGGGTTTAATCAGTAGGTGGTTTAATTTCCCTGTCTGGCCATATCTTGAAATCTATGCTCATGTAAGGACTATAAAAATGAAAGCTGTTCACTCTTTGCAAGATGGTGGTGGTGGTTTATAGTGTGTCTTTGTTTCAATTAGTGACTGTTTTAGTTCCCTGTGATGCTGACATTAGCAGGACTTTGTTGTTGTTCCAAAGAATCGTCTTGTGTTGATGTCATCAGTCTGCGCCACTGATAAATGTTATGGTGATGCTTGTTTTGGTTGATTCGTGATATGTTTTCTCTTAAAGGTCCTATGTTAAAGAAAATTGATTCTTGTGAGTTTTAAGCCATGGTACAACGTTGTTACGTCCTCAAAAAAGTACTTGGCATTGTGTTTTGTTTTACTTACACATGTTTAATCCTGTATTATTAGTCTGTCTGCATCAACAAAGTTCATAATGCTCTGTTCCTCCTTGTGACATCATAAAGCCTAGTTTTCAAGTTAACACCTAACCCTTTACCTTTAGTTCAGTTGAGATCAACAATTCCAGGGTGGAAATTATCCATATTATTTTAGTGAAGGTGTATGGAGTTTAAAAACATACTTGGCACTTCCTGTATTACCACATGACATGACAACGTGGAACAGGAGTGTTTTCATTTTTGAAAGAACTCCAGCTAAAATTTGCAAGGTGTGTGCGTTAAACTGGTGTGAATGAAACAAAACACAACCCCAAGTATGTTTGTGATGCAGAAACAACATTCTAACAGATTAGAAAATAAGGTAATATGAATTAAAAATCATGTTTGTTTTCAAGTCACTCTTGTCGCTCTAAAACAAGAGTGAAATTGTGCAAAATTACCCAATACAACTCACAAATTATACAACAATTAATACAACCACGCACTTTTATAATACTGTACCCTTTAGGCAAAGACTTCATAATGACATCATAATGACATCATAATACATCATCTTTGGATGGATGTTTCAGTTTCATGTGAAAATCAGCTGGAGCTGATGCGGTGTCATACATAGGCACACATGCAAACATTGATGCATTGTGTTAATGCATACAGTACGTTTGTTGGACATTTTGCTCCCGGTGCTATTTATTCTTTGCAAGACCTTGTTTACTGTGCTCTTTGGAAATGTCAGCGCTGTCAGTCAGAAGCACCCATACAGCACCCGAGCCCGCGCTGTGGCCCCTCCCCACGTTTATCTCCGCAGACAGGTGGACCCCGAGCTAAAGCCCACTTCACCAACATCTCCTACGATTTATTTCCCTATAGCATCCGTCTCTCCACTCTCTCTCTCGCTTTACTCTCGTCTCCTATTTCTCATTGTGTTTGTTGGAAATTTATCATACGTGGCGTTCCCCCTCGCGAATGGTTCCTGGAGCTCCACAGACGCCTCGTGCCTCTGCCTCCTGTCACACAGAGGCAGATTTAATGTGAAGGTGGGGGCGTTATGAAGCCAATTGCATGTATAAATCTCTTTGATTACCGGTGTGTAAGAGCCACGTACGGCCACTTTAAAACAATCCCCATATACTTGTTGCCCGTTTAGACCGGTTTGTGAGAGGGTTGTCGTTTTGTTGGCAGCAATTTAGGAGTAAAATATCAGTTCCTCCGAGGGCTGCATAATAATTTTAGCCATATAATTTTGTTACCAAGTCAGATCACTGGACACATACATAAAGAACATATATTATAAAGGTCCACTGGATAACATTCTACTTGCGGGTCTTCCATTTGTTTGTCTCCATGGAAATGTTATTATTTTGTCTAGAATGTTCCACAGTATAGATCAAACCTATCAATGACAAGGGCGGTTACAGCTATATTACAATTCAGATCTGTCTAGAGTCTCCCCTGTTCACAGGAGGAAAATTTCTGTATTTTTGAGCAATAGAAACACCCGTAATGAATTCATGTGAGATAGATATGTTAAAAGTCACACGATGGAATATTTCAGAAAGCAATACTATCTCCATGGAGACAGTAGCAGACCCTCCACTAGAAATTTTATTGCTCCTTTAACTTTGTGTTTCTATTAGTTTTATCAGTGGCAGTAGCGCATAAAAAGTATTTTTTGAAATATTCAGTTCATGATCTCACTGTAAAATTGTACTTGACTTCTGCTGGTCGGCTGCATATCTCTAGCATGAAATATATATATTTTTTTTCTTTGGGGTTGAATAAAAGTAATTCTGATTTGTCCCCAATATTCTTACCAGTTTAAACTTGGGCAAGACACTTTACCCATATTGACTTTGTGTGAATGTGGAGCTTGCGATTGGTGATGGTGAAGCAGCCACACTTCTGTCAATCTACCCCAGAAATTTAAAACCATACCATCCTTAATGAAGATAGATAAGCTTTATGCACATGTTTTTCTATACATTTCAGTGCAATAAACATACACACAAACCATGCTTTTATGTAAGTCTTTGTGGAGTGCATGCTATCTCTTTAAAGTGACGTAAAATGACATGGTGCAGTTTTATATCTTTAGTTTATATCTTTGCACTGTACGCATTTGTTTTGCGGTACATTTATTCCCATGGCTGGCACAGTGGCACATTGAAATCTCAAAAGTTCAGATAGTTTGAGTTCAGTCTATTATTTCACCGCCTGTGGTGTTCTTTTGTCCTCCATTGTTTATTTTATGTGGCCTTTAAAAGTGTTGCCTCATATTTGAAACAGTCACAAATGCAGCGGGCTTAAACTTTGCCATGAGGTTAAATTCAAAATCCACCAAATAACTGGAGTTCTTTATCTCGTGTTTACTGCTCCATTTTGGTGCTTGTCCTCCAGGCTTTTTCACATCTTTGCAGAAAACTTTCAGCACAGATAGATTTTATTTACTTGTGACATTTTGACTTCAAAAACTGACGCAGTGCCCTAAGAAAAACACAACATTTACAGGATTTTACAACAGAATGGATTATTTATGTGCATTTTCTATTTTTGTATATATTTTTACTGTTATGAATATAGACTGATCAGCCAAAACATCACTGGGATTACTTCATCAAGTCATCTGCATAGACTTTTATACCATGTAGCTTGTGTTGTGATCTACAGACTATTGTGAGAAGATTTTGTTACCGTACATAATAATATTCTTCTTTGTTGTATATTTTGTTGCCTGGAAAGTAGAGTGGAAATGGTAGTGGAGTAGTGTAGTTAATCACTTACTTAAATTCAAAATTCTTTCCTTTCTAATCTGCAATAATCAGCTTGACTCTTTCTAATGGAGAGGTCCATAAGCAATCCTCTGTAAAAGCATGTGGTTTGGAGAACAGCTCAGACTTTCAAGGGAGGAATATGACAATTTCATGTATCAAATTAGAGTTATTAAAAGTCTGTTTTACTTAGGTTGAGTAAGTTAACGTTGGGGTTTAGTAAGAAAACATGAAATTGATTTGAAAATGAAAATAAATATATATAATCAATATTGATGGATGTTTTTGTCATATATCTCTGCCCTATTGTATGGATCTATACTTACGACAGTTTAACCTAAGACTGGGAATCAGCCTTCCATCTAAATATGCAACAAAACTGTAGTATGGTCATGCACAAGTATTCCTAAGAGATACCAAAAAGAGCACTACTATTGCCATTATATTGATACAGCAGCTGTGTCGATCAATATATGATACTCTATGGCTAAATTTAGTTTCACAATATATTGCTATTTTGATATTTTTGCACACAGGTAGGTTAACATAATCATTTTATTAGTCATCGCTGTGCAAGGCCAGTTCTAAAGCCGTCTCTCTCCCTGTTTGACTCTGCGTTATAAGAATATGGCATGTTACATTTCCAGCTGTGGCTTTATCTTATTTGACCTTGTGGATTGTGTTTTCAGTGATGCCTGCTGGGTGGGAGGTCCTGGCTTCATCTCTGTGTGTGTCTGTGTGTGTCTGTGTGTCTGTGTGTGTACTTGTGTGTGGGTGCGCGTTGATTCGTGAATGGTGGGCGAAGTACATGGCCCCCTTGGAGTTGTCTCCTCTCCTCAGCGCTTGTACATGATTGTAGGCTGAAATAAATCGCCTCTGTCACTCACACCCTGCCAGCCACAACAGCAATTTCTCAGCCCGGCGCTCAAAATCATTCAATAACGGATCGGCCACTGGCTTTTTCAATGTAACCTGTGGAAGGGGCTCTATTTCTTTTACTGGGAGGTCCGTGTCTCATTCTTATATCCAAAAATCAAAAGAGAAGATGAAATTGTTGTGCACCGACATTCAGGCTGTATCGTTACGCATCGCTTCCATTGATTGTTTTGACAGTTTGGGAGAGAATTGATAAAGAAATCCCTTTCAGTGGTTGTAATGATTTGGCTCATCAGCCTGTATTTATATCAGTAAAAATCTATGCAAAAAATAGAAAATAAACTTAAATAATTCATAGGAAGCGATATAAAGGCCTGTAAAATGTTCTGTTTTTATTTGGGCAGTTAAAATGTCATAATTAAATAAAATCTATCTGTGCTGAAAGTTTTCTGCCAAAATGTGAAAAAGCATGGAGGACCACTCTAAGGAAGACCGCTAGTGAGCAGTCGAAACTGTCAGGTATGAAAATAACAAAAAATGACTAAAATAAATATTGGAAGACTAGATGAAACTCGTTGGACTATGTGAGATTTTTTACCGTTTAAAGGTGCACATGCTTGTTTCATTAAAATGTTATTGCACAATATACTGCAAATAGTATAAACTTCAATTTATAATTTTTTTTTTTCCATTTCTGGTGTTTTTACTCCAAATAATAGTAAAATAATGCCATTTTGTGGAGCATTTCAGGTAAAACAGCAGCATATTATAGACAGATTATTTCTGATCTTTCTCTTAAAAATAAATAACTAAAAAATATTATCCCTTTAATGCAGTAGAAATTTACCTATGAATTAGCTAAGCACCCTGGTCTTTGATATAGCTTCAGAGATTGAGACCACTGAGTGGGATTTGTGTATTTATTTGCAAGGTATTTTAATATGCAGTTCTATTAGTCACAAACACCATTTAGAATGTATTCTATTTAATTATTATTCTCAAGCAGATGAATTGAACCTTTTAGTATTCTTTATCATCACATAAAAATCACATTAAAGGTTTAGTGTCTGAGTATATCTATTTCTATTTCTATTCTTCTATTTTTGCCACACTGTTGGCATTTAAATTGCATTTACATGTAAACTGTACAATTTGGATAAATATTTAATCCCCTTGGGATCCATTTGTGAGCATATGGTAATGTGAGTGCGAGCTGAAATAGACCATTTGAAACAGTGTATTTTCCCGATGTCAGTGTGTCCTTGAACACAACACCACAGAAAGCTTTTTCAAATAGCCCTTGCTTACAGATGTGGTCACAGTGTGAGATAATAGACCCACGATGAATAAAGACATGTTTACAATGGAGGGTTTTTTTTTTACCTCTGAGTATATGGCGCTACATGGTTTCATTCACACACAAGAAAAATGCAACTAGAAATAGAATGTCTGTGTACTCTTTGTTTCTGTAGCTTTGGGACACTTACATTCATTGTGCATCAGAGGTATTTAGGTAGAGTTTTTTAAAGGTATGAAGGCACAACATGTAGTCTCTGTACACACTCAGTATGTAAATTTAACAAAGAAAGAAACAAACAACAAAAAGAGAACTGAATTTGTAAAAAATGAAAAAAAAAAAAATCAGTGTTTAAAAAAGGAGGGGGCACGTCACCTTTAAGATTCTGTTGAAAAAATAAGTTAAACCACTTCTGAACATTCACTATGGAGATAAACAATACATAATTAATTAAAGCTAAAGGAACAACATCTCCATGGAAAGTAGAAATGGCAAGAAGAGTCATTCTAGTGGAAATGCGAGCCTGCAATTAAGCATGTTTTGTTTTTTTTTATCCAATAAACAGAACCATAATTTTTAAAAAGCTAAAAAATGACATACTGCGTCTTCAGGTTACGATGTATATGTAGAATTACAATAGTGCATTTGCACTGTGTAGCATGCCGTGGTTCCATATTGTGCAATTCTGAAGTCACCCTGTGTGCACATACTAGAAACACCTGTGATTGTCCAATGCCGCAGTAGTTTTTGCTCCATATATTGGACAGAGATGATTCAACCCAACGCAATTCTTCCAATGGTAAATGGACACATTTTATATAGTAATTTTCCACCTTCAAGGCACGCAATGCACTTTACATCAAGGAACTACTCAACCATTCACACACACATTTACACACCAGTGTGCACAGACATTTATTTCAGTTAATGACTGGACAGCAGCTAATGGCTCTGGCCTGTTATAATAATTCCAGATACTTTTCAGCAGGGTTAATACAAAGACACCAATGTTGTGGTAAGACCCTCGACATTGCAGATTGGGATTTCTTCACAAGAGCTGCTGTTGAGCAGATTTTTGACTTGTTTGACAATTTGACATTTGTTTAAATTCATTATACAAAATGTCTTACTTAGTTACTTGCTCGTAATTTTTATATCAGATAGGTGCACATTTCAGCCAGAAAATGAAACTTAGACTTTATTCCGAAATACATACTCTTACCTCACATGAAGTGGAGAACTAGTTTTAGCTCTCCATTAGAGCCCTGACCCTCCCTGGGCTAAAACTGCCTGATGCTGCTGTCTGTAAACTCCTCTATCCCTTGTAGCTCTCAAGTGTGAATCATCCTGTCTTTTGAGCAGGTGCTGAAAACTGCCCAGAGGCACCCAACTGGCACCCAATCGCCCAGTGGTGAGAACATTTACTCTCCCCGCTGCCTGGGTGAAACCAGACGCATTATCTGGGATGCATTTCTCCAGCGCTTAGTCCCATCTGGCTGGTGTTACAAAAAAACTCTTTTCCCCTCACAACTGCAGCAGGAAGTAGCTAAACCCTCCCGGCATAGACAGGCACATACACCCACCTGAGCACCCCGGGCGATTGCACCAACATAATATCTTCCCAAATTTGATATGGATACACCTTTATAACTATGAGGCACCTGCAGCTACTTCTGCTAATGGTTTACTAATCATTTGGACCTGAATGGACAGCTAATCGCCTAAAAGCTTAATATGATAGGAATTATCTGAAACTAAGATAATTACAAAGTCAACAGTCCCAATAGTGAATCAGAGCTCAGAAAGACATTAAAAGTGCACTGTGTAACTTTTTAGTGCAGGGCCTGTCACTTGCTTGTATCCATGAAGATGTTATTGTTTTTACTGGGATGTTCCAAAGTGTGGCATTAAATGTATGTGTCATAGTTAACAGTGGTGGAAGAAATACTCAGTTTTGTTACTTAGAGCCTCTTTAAAAGTGTTTAATGAGTCAAAAGTAAAAGTATTTCATGCAGATTTTATCTTATAAAGCTTCAAATGTAGTGACTTCACACATTTTTAATGAAATTTGGGATTTTGAATTGGAATTATATAACAAATACATATTATTATTGCACAGAAATAGACAAATTCTTTGGAAAACATGCATTCTCTTGATTGGACCTGTAACCTGGCCTTGTCACCAGGGAGATAAATGAATTTTATTTTATTGTTTTTGGGCAATAACATCTGAATTAAGTGCAGTAGGTGGCAGACCCTCCACCAGAAATCTTACATAGTGCAGCTGTAGAGGAAAATATTGTTCTGCAAATAACTTGTGGTTGGCAGTGACAGATGTGTTTTTATATTGTACCTTTTGAGCTACTCTGTCCAAGTTTGCAGCTGCAACAAGTCACAATTCAGTGCTCTCTTATATCAGTTGTGAGTCTGAATAAATGTGGACATTGGATGTAAAGTTATAGAAGGTTAATCAGTACACACTCTTAAATAAGACCTATCATGCAGAATTGACTTTTCAGTGTTTTTAACCATGTTATAATTGTTTCCCCTTCTTTTTTACTATCTCAACATTGTAGCAATTTGTCAATTTTTTTAGCAATCTTTAATCACTTATTTTCAAGATCCCATATTGCAGATCAACCCCCGTTTTCACTGCCAGCATATGCCCACTGCTCTGCATTTACTTAAATTTCCAGTTTTATTTTCTTGTAGGATTGTAGGATTCAGCAACATTGGGCACCAAAAGTCATTTTGGCACAAATAAAAAATAAAATAAAATCTGCTACTCGCTAGTGTGATGTGCAACTACCACTCTTTGTTGCGATGACATTTAGAGCGACGTCAGCTTCCATTGGGCACCACAGTTTTCTAACATAAAAATCAGTGGAGTGATAACATTATGATCCACGGGTGTCGCAGATTATAACTAGATTACAGGCTTAAGCACAATATGTGTTCTTTAACTGGTGCTGTGAAGCAAGGCAACATGCTTTCGTAATTTCATTGAAATCTATTTAAAGTTAATGCATATCAGAATAGGGCAAGCACAGTGATGTTGGTGACACATTCACAACATGCATGCATTTATTACAAAGAAAACTGAACTGGTAACATTGAATTGATATAAAATAATATCTCCTACCCAGTCTAAATAAATCACGATTGTTAAAGTAATGTGCTTATTTCTCAGGCTCACAGTACTGTACCTGACAAATACTGCATGACCTCTATTTTTGTCAGTGTTCACTCGCGCTCGCTTTATCTCTCAGCCCTCTTCTTTCTGACATTTTATTCTGCAGACTTTATTTTTCTTTAATGTGTATGCAAGTAAATCATCTTTCTAAAATGATAGTGTTTTATGCGACACAGCAAATTTTGTGAATACTACTATTTCAGCTTTAGACAGTATTTGCAGTCCTAACCACTAATTCTGATCCAGGATAAACCAAAATACATTTCTGTAGTAAGCTGATACTTTATGAGGAAATCACATCTTATTTTTGTGCATTATTTATGAAGGAATTGCCCAAGCTTGTGTGGTTAATCTGTGATCAAAAGTAACAGGATATGGGCAGTTTAGCCAGGCCTTAGCACACAGTAATCTGATCAAGGAAGTTATCGAACCACTAACGAATATCAATGTCTTTTATTCCGTTGTTGCATTAATTACGGTGCAATTGGATCACATTACACCACCACAAGTTACGTAACCATTAATGTGTGTGCAGCTGTCAGAAAAGCTGGAAAAGAGTTGGGAAAAGAGGGAAGTGGAAAAATGATTTATTCATAGGAGATGGTTCAGTCTAGTTCACAGCAACAGTTATGTTTTATTTATCCTCAAATCACATGAAGGCGACTTTTGATCATACATGCATGCGAAACCACAAACAGAATGGAAGAGAGGGCCACAAATACTACCCCCCCTTGCACCCCTCCCTCCATTTCTTTGGGGTATCCCTCAGGAGAAGACAAGATACCAGTTCCCTCGAGCCATCTGTCAAATCTGCATTTAAAACAGTCAAACGTAGCGTCACACGTGTTTGCATTATCACAGACTTTAGATGTAATCAAACGTGAGATGGATACGATGTGATAGCACTGTTGTTTGCAAGGCCTCGTGGGAAATCTACCTGGATGTGAAGGTAAACATAAGTTTGTCTGATTGCACAGGAGAGGTGGTAGATTGTGCAAATATCAGTATTGTCATTAAATAGTAATAGTGAAATGGCTTATTTGATATATGTTTAGTTAAACTCTAGTTCTGATTTGGGTTAAATTATGACCAGAGAGAGAATTTGAACACTTTGTCTTGTTACTCATGAAAACATATTGATTTATTTGGCAGTTTAATGTAATGAAAATAAGGGCTTTAACTTATTCAGACTCTCTTTTCAGAAATGCACATTGCTTTTCCTTCTTAATTTTTGTCATAGCATCTAAACTGCAGAGAAGGTAGAGCTTTTAACACATACTTCATCCCCATGTTAGTGAGTATACGGGTTCCCAAAGGACAGTGAGGCAATATTTTGAAATCCAAAACAGCAATGGTTACTCTTTCATTTGTATTTTTCTTCTAAGATGACAACAAAAAAGGTTTAATCTTATTTACCTCATATGTTTAGTTTCCTGCGCCTTTTCTTCTTATTAAGAGAAATGCAAATGAATATCCAAAAAGAAGACAGAATGAACTTTCTAAATATAATGGTCGCTCTAATTTGTGTGAGAGGTTTGTGTCTGTATAAAGAAGTGGACTAAGGGAGTGCGACGTCACCCACAGTATCCGATCCGATGGTGGAAATTTGGAGCCGCGTTCCGTTTTAGGAATATGGATTCATTTACGGGCAGGGTAGCTAAATAAAAACACCAGGATCATGTAGAGCAGGTTAATGCAAACATTCATTCAAAACATTTTTAAGATCATTTTTTGAAAGTCAATTGGAGCCAAAGTGGACGGAGTTGGAAGCAGCCCCCATGCTCACTTCCTGTTTGGAACGGCTAGTAGGTGATGCCCATTACAGACTCTGGTGTTAGCTACTACTATTGCAATGTGTTCTTTTGTGTGTGTAGTTATTTTTGCGGTAAAGCTTGATCACTTGTTCAGCTCCTCTGGATTCACTTATTTTCCGCTGGTGTGTCTGCGGTTTGTGCTAAAGGGGTCTAATGAGTGCTTTCCCCACAGTAATGACAAATCCATGCCACTATAGGGGTCCCTGCCCTATAGATGCTCATGGAGAGAGAGAACAGAAAGAGAGGAGGGGAGGAGAGAGAGATAAAGAGAAGGAGAGACAAGGTTATCAAAAGGGAAGTAGAGACAAGACAGAGAAACAAAAAATTAAGGCAAGAAGAAAAGAGAGATGGGCTTTTATACCTGTCGTGAAATGATTATTATGTCGATTTATTGTTCATTTGGGACTTAATATTTATCATGGGTACTTTTTTGCAAATGTGTGGAGATTTTTGCATTTTTATTTATTTTTTTAAATGTAATTTAAGCTGCAGAGAGTGCAATAAATCACTTCTCTGACTAATTATGTAATTATTATTTTTTTAATGATACTCTCTTTTTAAAATTTGGTTTATTGGCAATATCTTGTTTTGTGTCACTGGAATAAGGTAGTTTCAGTATCATCATTTGTCATAGTATATCTCTGTAGTAATATATCATACCAAAGGGGTGTTTAAGGAGGGAGAGATGGAGAAAGAAAAGGAAGGAGGGGTGAGAGAGAGAGAGGAAGGAGGGAGAGAAAAAGACAGAAAAGGAGGCATTTGGAGGAGGACATAGAGAGTAATAGGAGAGCGTGAGAAAGAGGGAAGAGAGAAAGACTGATGTAGAGACAGAAAGATGTATAGAGAGAGGAGGAGAGAGAAAGCCAGATAAGGAAGGGCAGAGGAAAAGATAGAGAGAGGTGAAAGAGGCAGAAATGAGAGAAGAGAAGGAGAGAGGTTAGACTGGGGGGACTGGAGTAAGAGGGTAAAAGGAGAGGAAAGAGAGTAGAGATGGAGGCATAAAGGAAAGAGAGAGGGTGTTACAGAGGGGGAGATACAGTAGGTAGAGAAAGAAAGATACAGAAGGATAGAGAGAGAAAAGGAGAATGAGGATGCAGGAGAGAGGAACACTGGTGGAGAGATGTAGAGGAATAGAGAGAAGTGGAGAGAGAGAACATGGAAATAGGAGAGGGGTGAGAGAGAAGGACAAAAAGAAGAAAATTGAAGAGGAGAGAGAGACATACTGATGGGAGAGGAAAGAGAAAAAAGATGGGGAGAGAAAGACAGAGAGAGGGGGAGAAAGGTGACTAAAATCTCAGCTGCAGAGTCGACCACTGAGTGTGTTTCCACGGCAACTGTAAAGATGCACATTTCTGCTTGTTTCTGATTCTGAAACTGCACTTAGCGTGTGTGTTATTATGTGTCCCTATTTCAACCTTCCTCTATTCTGTGGGCTCAAAAATGAGAAGTGATTGAAATGAGTAAAACTAAATAACTCAGAGCAAACCAACAGTGACATATATTCACCACATTGAGAAATGTCGTCATCCAAAATGAAGGAAAATTCCTCGAAATGTAACTAAAATATGAGATGTAAATATCAAATTACTTGTTTGAGTCTTGAGAATTGAAGTACACAGTAGCAGTTTTTATTTGTGATATACTGTTTAAGTTAATCACTTAAAGGGCCCGTATTGTGTTATTTTCTGATCTAAGTTATAATGTTGTTTTCCTCATCACAAAAACACCGGGAGTTGTGTTTTGTTTCATTCACACATGTTTTACACACAAACCCTGCATATTTAGTCTGAGTTCTCAAACTGAAAACACTCTGACCCACATTGTGATGTCATGCCATAATACAGGAAGTGCTCCACTGTGTTTTCAAAGAGTTGCTAAACACCTGTGCTAGAATGAACTGTGCCCACAGTCAAAATGTGTAAAATCCCGAGCTGACCCCGAGTGGCTGTGCTTGTCATGTAATAACCCTGCATCTGACTCATTGGCGTCCGTTTGTACAACCTGGGAATTCAAATGTGCTGGGCATAACTGCTCCTAAAGTGGCCAGTACAAACACGGCTTTTGACCCAAAAGTCAGATTTTTTACAAATATGCACTAAAAAGCCAAAATAAGGCCAGGGATATATATACACTTCTATTTTAGACCCATTTACACAGTTAATCAGTAAAACAGTAAACCTTCATTACTATCATTTGGATAACTTCAGCTCTGGAACTGCTAGTCTTTACTGAACTAAAGGTCAAAGGTAACTATCACCACATGACATCACAAGGTGGAACAGAGCATCTTTGGAGAGGTAGACAAACTAACAATAAAAGATTACAAATTTGCGTAATACAGGACCTTTAAATCTGAACTTCACTGTTTCTGCTGTGATACAAAAGGTGCACTTAAACATATGACCTTTCATGTATATCCTTAACATATCAGCATACCTATTTTAAATGTATTTTCATATCTTGCTCAAGATTGTGGTTTGTATTTCAGTTTTTGTGGCTTGCATATTTGTACTTTTTTTTTGGTGCTTTCTGGAGTGACTAAGGCTTGAGCGTATGTGTGTGGGCGCGTTTTGCAGGCGGTCCTTCCACAGCAGGTTACATGAGGCTCAGACAGCGGCGGTGATAGCACTCTGCAGTCCAAACACACATTTTAGCATCACACTCACCATGTAGTTTAATGTGCACGCTAGCAACATTAGACAGTTCAGTTACTAGCTATGTACTAATAGTAGAAATGGTGTACTTTGTCTGTTAAGTCATGTTTCAGCAAATGCTCTTTTTATGCTTTTTATGTGGGTTCACTCTTGGACTTAGACAAACTTTATTGATCTACAAAGGACAGTTATTTGACCTCAATAGAGTAAAGCTACAACAATAAGTGGCTATGACTATGGTAATAATATACAATAAAAATTTAATCTGTCATTTAGTATAATATGATCGTGCCTGCACTAACAATTAAATCAACCATATAATTAATGAAATTGAAAATTAAAATGCCTGCTGTGTGGTTTATGGGCCTGTAACAAATAAACCACACAACGGGGGCTCACAACTCTGAGTAGAAAAGTACAAAGTGGGGAAATACAGTTCATATCTGGGTTTTCATAGATTCATCTTGGGAATAGAACAAACCTGCTCAAATCTGCATATCTACTAATATATTGTGAAAGTAGAAAAGATGTGAGCATTTCAGTGTAAATCTCATTCAACAACAAGATTTTATTTTACTTTCAATCTCATGGCTTTAGTCGAGCATGGCATTGTGCTTTTAAAGGTTTTACTATTTATTTATTTTTTAATTCTTTTTTAACTGTGTAACTATTCTGGCAGAAGATCTGCCGAAAGCTTGTTTCCATGGAGATATTTTTGCTTTGCCTGAAAGGTTTCACAGTATGGCGTTACTCATCTCTGTTGCATTTACTCAATTACAGGTATTTTACTCAAAAATACTACAAAAACAAGTATTCAAGCTCAGCTTTTCACAGATCTCATAGAAATAAATAAGTTTAATGCCATACTGTGGAATATTCAGAATATCAGAAAGCTACATAGTGCATCTACAAAACTACTTTGCTAAACATAATATTCTTTGACTGTTGCAAATGAATTGTTTCCTTATACCAAGGCCAACACCAAATAAAGATTTCACAGATTTCATATTTGAAGTTCAGCATTTTGTGTTTTAGCTAATCAATTATACAGCATTGTGAGTCATGATATTTTGCTCCACATTTCCGTGACATGGTGGGATTAGCGTAATTAGGAGTTTTTGGTTGTAGTAGCTGCAGGCTGGGAAGGCCATTATCATAATATTCTCTTTTGAACGTGATGGCATGCAAATACTGACCTTTTGAGAAGAGGCAGATGGAGGCAGGGGGTGAGGAGGGAGAGAGCTTTTTAATAAATGATTATTTCAGCTCGCAGCATAAAGCTCGTGCATTAGATCGGCCTTGGCGATGAAAGCACTCAGAAAATGTACCATCTAAAATCATAAATCCGTCAAAACAGCAGCACAGGCAGATAACAAAAAACTTTAAAGCGGATTTGACCAAAATGCATTTACATCTTCCATATCTATATTTAAAAACACTGGCCTTAACGTTAAATATTTTTCTTAAGCGTATCACTTCACTTTGGTGCCATTTTGTAGCAGCAGCAGAAGGCCAAAGTGACCTTTCAGTGTTCATCCAGAGACCTATATTCAGTGACATAAAAGGGTAATAACGTATAAAAATATCTGATGTTGCTTAAAGAAGAAGATCTTATGTTACACAAAATTGACTCTTGTGAGCTTTAAGCCACATTATATTGAGTAATTCTTTATTATTAGTCTGCCTACATCTTCAAAACTCAAAAGGTTTTGTTCCAACTTGTGATGTCATGAAGCTGTAGTTTTCATATTAACAGGTGCATTTTATCTTTTGTTTTATAGAGATTGGCAATTCAAAGGCTGAAATGGTTTGTGTGAAGGTGTATGGAGTTTAAAAACATAGTGGTGCACTTCCTGTTTTACCACATGACATCAGAATGTGGAAAAGAGTCTTTTTATTTTAAGAGAAGAAGCAATGTTTAAAACAAACATGTGTGAATGAAACAAAATAAAACTTCAGATATGTTTTTGATGAGGAAACCTGGTAGAAAATAGCATAATAAGACCTTGAAGACACCTGTTATTGACAGAAAATAAAGGAAAACTGAATTATTTCTCATTTATCTGAAGTATATGCTTCCAAAATTCTCCTAAACAAGTGGGCCAAATGCAAAGAACAAATGATCTAACAAATGGGTAAAACTGCAAAAAATCACACTGCAATAACTTTAAGAGATATACCAAGACATTTTGACAACATCCCAAATCAATTTTTCAGTCACTGCGCACTCTGATAAATAAATTTCTTTGGCAACTCTGGAATGGAAAAACAAAATTGAAATCACCAGAAATGACTGATGCGATTTTCTATTATTTGACTTCACAACAGAAATAAAAATGTCTTCTACCATTCACAGTCTATGATTCACTTAACTTTTTAGCCTGTATTAAAGGTCATCGTCAAATCCAATAAAAATATAACCTGATTTATTTAAAGTGTTTTCTTTTTGTAACACAGTATTGGCCTATTCATCTGCACATATACAAATTGAATGCATAGATGCAAAAGGAAATGTAATATGTCTAATTTCAGAAGCAAAATCCTCAGTGTTTACTGTGCAGAATGCAGTGCCCTTTGACTTGTAACTGAGTGAATCGGGATAAAGGCATTTGTTGTGTTTTGACCTTTACAGAAGGTCAGGGGGCCCACGGGTGCATCTCTCTATGTGCCCTGTGCTCCTGCTATTACCTCGCTGTGGTCACAAAGCTTGTTTATTCACTTCAAGCTGAACCCGTAATAGCTGTATATGTCTGTTTGAATGTACTCAGATATTATGGTAATCCTGATAACTGAATAGAATGAGGTAAATAGTGAAGCTGAAAGAACGCTCTGAATATCTTCTCTCTGTGTTGATTGCAAGAGTTTAATTTGGTAATTATGTGAGAATTGCTCAAAAATCTGCTATAAACGCCTAGGCAAGATCGTGTATGTCTTCAGCTGTGGCTAGATATTAGAAACATTTTTATTGTTAGTGTATTATTTCAGAAGAGAATAGTGCTCACAAAGTCCTGTCACAGATACAGATGAGATAATAATGGTGCTAATAATGGTTTCACTATGGACTTGTTCCAGTTGTATTGACTGAATGGCAAAGCTCACAGTTACTGGGCAGCATGAAAAAAGAAACAACCACAATTAAAATTTTGTGTCATTACAGACAGAAGTATTATCTTGTTCTAAAAAGTATGTGATTATGTAAACAGGAGTCTTTGTCAAAGCAATCGTAGTGCAATCTTGTATTATTTTTTTTTTTTTTTACAGTTCTAGCTGGTTATTTGATACTCTTGAGGGGCTGAAACAGATAAATATTTGTACTTCCTTATATCTGTGTGCAAATGCGTTTCGCTCTTCTCGCCTCTGTCACTTTATCCTCCATTGACTCTCTCATAAATCGTGTGTTGTCAGCCAATGGCCCCGCGTGGCTGTGCCCAGTCATTGTGAACGTACAGCTGTCAAACTAATATGTGTTTCTGAAGATGCTGAACAAAGACCAGTGTTGCAGAAAACTCTTCCATTTGTTTTAAAATTACAGCACAATTAGCGTCCATTTTCTCTCATTTAAAACCTCTGTAATTCCTAATCCATTGTAATGTGGCCATTACTGGCTCATTTTTTACACTTGCTAAAGTCATTAGTCATTGCTAATTACCATATCGAATTGTGGGGACCAGCCAAGGGAATTCTAATGAGACTTTAGTGCTACCCTTGGATCTGCGGCTGCGGGTTGAGATCATATATCTGAGGATTAACGTCTGAGTCTGATGACGAAGAAAAGCTCAATTTTTTCTGTGACAGGGAGCAGTTTGAATATCCTTACGGTGCAGTGATGAGTCCATGAGGCTAATTGAAACACAGAAATACTGGAGATCGTTCCTGAGGTGTAGATGACTGTTGAAATCAATCAGTTTACTACAGACCATTGATTTCAACAAGTTACAACTTTGGAAGGTGATTTCTTTCTAAATTACTGTCTGGTCTTTGCAGTTAATGTTCGAGTGCTCTATTTTAACTTGGCAATGTGCAATTGTACGTTGTACAGATTGCAAATGTAATTAAATTGATGCTAATGTTGCTAAATTAAATTAGGCCTACTTATAGTTAAGTTAACTGGTAATTGTATTGAAGTAGTGAATATAGGATCTAACTGTAGATAAGAATGCCATAGCCTGCACATACCCTGACAAAATCCCTGATTAAATCCATTTATACATAATTATAGAACATTATTCTTACAGTAGTTTGCCTGTATCTTATGAATGCCTCCAAAGCTCATACATTATCATTACTCTCATTGTAAAGTGGTTAAGGCAGACTGAATAATTGATTAATCCTTGCTTTAACAAGTTGAAGAAATTACAGGGCTTCTTGGAAATGTTCCCTCTCGTACTAAGTAATGGGACAGCTCTACTAATGTTGTGTGAGAGATTGGGGTTGTAATAATGCATGAGTATACCGCTCAAAGGAAGACAGTTCAAAGAGAGGCAAACAGAGGCAAAACAGAAGTGAGTTTACCAACTGCTGTGTGCTCTGACCCTCTCATACCAGAGACCACCTCAGAAAATATTTGGCTTTCAAAGTACTGACTGTAATGGACTAAATGAGCACTGGTGAATAAACAAGTGCTAAACTTCACTTGATGTAGACTAAACTAAACCAAGATTTAAACTGGATTCAATAGGGCTAAGCCAGACTGCAAAAATCTTTGTATAAATCAGGAATAAACAAGGTCTAAATTCTGGTTAAGAGCTAAACAGCGCACATCCAGAACAGATTCTTTTGCACAGATAAAGCATTTAAAGGTACATTATGTAACTTTTCTGATGGGTGGGTCCACTACCTGCTTGTCTCTATTGAGAATTGTAATTGCTTTACACTTCTCTATTTAGCTTTTTCCCTCACTAAGCACTCACTCATTTTTACTCTGAGCTGGGTCTCCTTTCCACAGATCTTAAGACTTCAGTTCATTTCAGGTTATTTGCTATTTTTTGTGTAGAAGCACATTGGAAAAAGAGTGCAAGAAGCTCAGAGTGCACAGCATCCATTTACATTTAAAACATCTTAAAACACAATCCACAGAATCTAAAGAGTCAAGAGACACCATTAATAAATAATGTAGCCATAGATGTACAAAATAAAGTGCCTGCTGCAGCTTTTAAGTTCACTGTGTGGATTGGACAGATAGATAATGCAGCTAGGTCTTGACCAACCGGTACTAATGTTGCACAAATCAGTAGTTTAGTTTAGTTTATGGTCTATGTTGTGGTGAATGGACGCTGGATGGTTTTGAAGCCAAGGTGAAGGCCACAGTCGACTTGGCCTCCTCCTTTGTCAAAGCCTGCATTACCCTGAGAGAGCTGCCAGAGAGCGCACACAGGGAGAGAAATAAATAAAGAAAAAGGGACCATTGAAGGAGAAGGATTAGACAGCTGTTTACTGCCTCTCTCGGGGGCAGTAGAGGCAAAGCTAAGGAGTTTGTCAGCCCCGGGTCGAGATATCCACTCTAGTTTTTAAATCTGCCATCCCCCTTTTTCTTCACACCAGCTTCAATATGAAATGTCATGGTTGTTTGTGCACCGTAACTTTGACACATATTTTGCAGCAGTGCGCCACCCAGTCCTGAAGTCTGCAGTGCTACAGCTTTCTTCTAAATATTTGAAGCAATCTACAATACTTTTGCAAATTGTACATATCAGGAATATACTTGGAAAGTTTATTCAAAAGTAAAGAACCACAAAAGCTGTACAGTCATATTCAAATTCAGAGCCAGAACTGATTTAAGCATTCACTTGTGATTATTTGGACAAAGAACGTGAGTTTGTGCTGATGGCAGGAATAAAAGGGATTCAAGTTGCCATAGAAACACTGTTTAATATTTTACGAAGTTTCAACGTTTTTTCATGCCATTAAATGTGTTTTCTGACTTATTTGTTTAAACTCACATATAACATGGTTGTCAATTAGCCTACAGACCCTCTACTAAAAACAAAAACAAAAAACATAACCTTAATTCATTTTAATAAAGAAAGAAAAATTGTATTATGAACAATTCGTTTATTAAAGGTGCACTCTGTAACTTTATGGTTGGAGGTTATATGCAGACAAGACTTCTTTTGACCTCAAGAGCTGCTAATACAATATATCAGTATAAATATATAAGTGACAAGATAAATGTTGCTCAAATACATGGGGGAAAAATCTGGTACAGGGCTTTTAAGGATCTTAATTATGAATCATTCTCAATAAACTTTTTCCTCTTTATCTATTATAAAGTATTTTGTCATGCTTTATTAATTATAATTGGGTATAGTTATGATAAAGTATTATCTCGAACTGATGATTTGGGGTTATTCTAGGACGATAGCGGCTTCTAAAATCCCTCAAATGCAGATGTGAGTGAGTTTGAATTGAATCTCTACATATATATCCTTCTCATTTGAACAGAAACAGTTCAAATACATGTCCATGATGGATGGGAATAGCAGGGTTGCTCAAGATTCGATAGGATACTCAATACTTGGTTCACAATATGGTATTATTATGGTATTGTGATACCACATACATTTTACTGACAGTATTTCTCATTTTACTGACAGTCTCATTTTACTGACAGTATTTCTCATTTTACTGACAGTATTTCTCATTTTACTGATAGTATTTCTCATTTTACTGACAGTATTTCTCATTTTACTGACAGTATTTCTCATTTTACTGACAGTATTTCTTTGGTAAAACACTGCTATTGCTACTTGAAACCACTGAAACAGTGAATATGTCAAGTGTGTTGCATAAACATGTTTCCTTACTCTGAATAAACTGTAACATTGTAGTAGCACTGTCATAAAATAATTTAGTAAAATACTACTAAACCAAAAATACTACTAATAATATATTGATATAGCAGCCCACAATACTGTATCACTAACAAATGTCAATATTTTATCCCACCCATAATCTGTGGTCCATATTGGGTCCTGTTCCTCCATTCCAGTGTTGGCTCCTGTATTTTTGCTCCAGCTGCTCCTCTTTCGTCATCCTTCCATCGTATGAAAATCCTCTTAAATGGTTCTGTTTTATGTGACTTTTTTCTTCTCCTAATCCCTCTGTCATGTCCTGACTCAGATTTGGGAGCATAGAGGTGAAGTGAGATGAAAGGACTTACTGTTTCAACATTTATGTCATTACGATTGCACAAGCCCTGTACTTTCTTCTCCAATGGTGGAAAACGGAGCCAAACATGATTTTAACTCCTGGATCCTTTCAAACTAGAGACCGAGTTTAAGTTTCTAAATAATTTATGTATTTTTTCCATGCTGTTGGCATTTTAAATAATGAGTATAAAGCCTTGCAAAGCTACAAGGACTGTACTTTTTGCCCGTTAAATGATATTTTCAAATTCTTCTTATCTCAAGAGCTGAGCATCTTCAAGTAGCATCAACATGAAATATAAGTGCACACTTAACCACTAAGATGCCCAATACTTGTTCATGTATTACCCTACACTTCAAATATGTTACTTTTTTGTTTGGTTTTGGGTTTTTTTTTTCAATCATGAAAAGCACAATGTAGCAGCTGAAAAAGAATATTTTGGAGAAAACATATTTTGTTTATTTTGTTTTTTTCACATAACTGCTTAAAAGTTATAATGTTGCTTTCTCATCACAAACATACCGGGAGTGGATGTTTAACACATATATCTTCTATTTTTCTTTCAAATAGTAAGCACTTTGTGATGCCATGTGGTAATACATCAAGTGCTCCACTGGGTTTTTAAACTCTATGCACCCTCACTACAATCATTAGGATCATTTCAATTCAGAATTTTCCAGTAACTACTGAATAAAAGGTAAAATGTGGCTATTAACATTAAAACTACCTCTATATAACATCACAAGGTGGAACAGAGCATTTTGAGCATTTGAGAATAATACAGGATTAATCAAATACATTTGTGATTTGTGATGAAATAACAACATTATAACATGACTTAAAGCTCACAAGAGTCAATTATCTGTAGTATTAGACCTTTAATGCTCTCCCATTTGGAGATTTTATTTTAAGATGGTACTGATAGCGCATCTGTCAAAAGACCCATATTACAAATTACTGGTAGCATCTTATCTACCTTAAGAATAACAAGGGTTATAGCCCAATATTCTTTTCTAGTACAATGAAACCCAAGTGTTGTCTATGGCTCATTAACCATTAACACAGATGTACCAGTGAAACATATTGGCAACTCAAATTGACAGAGCTTTTGTAGAGCTGGTTATCTTGTCTTAGCACATTGGACTAAGCCTGTCGGTGCTGACTGCATGCCCAGGGAGTGTGATGCAATGTAGGTCAACGTTCTTCTTAGATTGCCTTTGTTGATTGTGTGCATAATTTGCCTGCAGAGGAAAATGCCTTCACTGCAAATACAGATAAGCAGTGCAATAAATACACTGCTATATTCTTATTTTTTGTTTTTAGGTCTCTGTCGGGGCGGATTGTGGGAGGCGTGTGGTGGTTCTTCACCCTTATAATCATCTCGTCCTACATTTGTGATTTGTGATGAAATAACAACATTATAACATGACTTAAAGCTCACAAGAGTCAATTATGTGTAATATTAGTGTGTATATTAATGCTCTCCCATTTGGAGATTTTATTTTAAGATGGTACTGATAGCGCATCTGTCAAAAGACCCATATTACAAATTACTGGTAGCATCTTATCTACCTTAAGAATAACAAGGGTTATAGCCCAATATTCTTTTCTAGTACAATGAAACCCAAGTGTTGTCTATGGCTCATTAACCATTAACACAGATGTACCAGTGAAACATATTGGCAACTCAAATTGACAGAGCTTTTGTAGAGCTGGTTATCTTGTCTTAGCACATTGGACTAAGCCTGTCGGTGCTGACTGCATGCCCAGGGAGTGTGATGCAATGTAGGTCAACGTTCTTCTTAGATTGCCTTTGTTGATTGTGTGCATAATTTGCCTGCAGAGGAAAATGCCTTCACTGCAAATACAGATAAGCAGTGCAATAAATACACTGCTATATTCTTATTTTTTGTTTTTAGGTCTCTGTCGGGGCGGATTGTGGGAGGCGTGTGGTGGTTCTTCACCCTTATAATCATCTCGTCCTATACTGCCAACTTGGCTGCCTTCCTCACGGTGGAGAGGATGGTGTCTCCTATAGAAAGCGCCGAGGATTTGGCCAAGCAGACGGAGATCGCCTATGGGACGCTGGACGCAGGATCCACCAAAGAGTTTTTCAGGGTAAAATACTGAATTTGTTTCGTTCAAGGTGCGCTATGTAACTTTTCTGGTGGAGGGTCTGCGTCTGCTTTTCTCCATGAAGATATTACTGCTTTAGAATAATTCCAAAGTATGGCAGTAGCATCTGAGTGAAAATGATCAGTAAGAATGCATTTTGGGGGATTTTAGTGATATCATGCCATATAACCGTGCGTTCAGCTGTCCATAGATCTGACCTGTGCTTGACCTAGCGGTGTGACCGAAGAAAGATAAGTTTAATCCTATACTGCAGTGGAAGCAAGGCAAAGCAATAGCATATCCAGACACCAAAAGTTAAAGTTCTGCCATAAGTTTTATCACTTTTACTTTAAATTTCACCTTGTGTTTGTGTTACAGAGGTCCAAGATTGCAGTATTTGAGAAGATGTGGTCATACATGAAAGCCGCAGACCCCTCAGTGTTTGTGAAGACCACCGATGAGGGCGTGATGAGGGTCCGGAAGTCCAAAGGGAAGTACGCCTACCTCCTGGAGTCCACCATGAACGAGTACATCGAGCAGAGGAAGCCCTGTGACACCATGAAGGTCGGTGGGAACCTGGACTCTAAAGGCTACGGCATCGCCACGCCAAAGGGCTCCCCCCTCAGGTAAACCTCTGCCACTGCACTGTCAGCTGATAAAAGCAACATAAGCTTTTATCAAACGTCCATCAAGCTTTTTAACAATGACTGTCCACATGTGGCTTTATTCTTTTATGGACATTATAACTACGCTTTTCTTTTTAATGGTTACTATATTGTGGTGAATTTCTGCTCAATTTCACTATAACTTTCATCCTCATAAAATGTCCCATAGCTCATCTTTCTTTTCTTTTGCTCGCATGCTGCATGAAAAAGAAGTCAGTGCGATTTAAGATGAAATTTATGACACTCCCCGGCGTGACATACTTCCAAATTCTCTCCTTTAATGTTTTGTATTTTTAGCATTTTGCAAAAGTAACTATGATTTATGGATCTTTTGTCCTGACAATCAATTCATAAACTCATAAAGAGTGGATGTAGTTTCTGACTGAACTGCTGAAAAAATATAATAAAACTGAACAAAGTCATTTAAAGGACAACGCATTTAAAGGTGCACTGTGTAACTATTTTTGGAAAGTCTGCTACCTTATTAATCTTGTAACTAATGACTGGACAACATAAAATACATTTCACAAGGAACCAGTTGATTTTCTGTTACAGCCTTTAAAGTTTGAAGTCTGAAGTTGCACTGTGTAACTTCCCTGAAGGAGGGTCCGTCACCTGTTGCCTGTGACGATGTTATTGCCTTGTCTATACGTCTATAAGTATTCCACAGCATTAAACATCTTGAATTCATTATATTAAGGTTATTTTTATTGCTTTGAAATTCACATTCTTACTGAGAAGTTCTCCATAGATCTGACCTGTAACTTCGCTCTGTGGCGTGACGTGCTTATTGTTCTAGAGTTTGACAAGCCTAAACCATATATTAGCTCATTCCAGGCAAAGCAATAACATCTCCATGGAGACAAACAGTTAGCGGACCCTGCACCAAAAGTTACACAGTACACCTTTAAAGAAAAGAGAAACAGAGTGTCACAACTTTCACCTAAATGCTCTGGCATATGCATGTACTGTATCTGACTAGAGCCTGGGCTTATGTGGAAAACTGGCCTTTCAACAACTAACCCCCCGTACTTCAGCTTTTTCCTTGTTAAAATGATACCGCTTTGAAACAGAGACGTCCCCATTGAAACACAATATGTAAATGTGCCTCTTGAAAATGGATTAGAGCTCAAAGCAGACATCCCATATGGCCACTTCTCCACTTCAGACCAGCCTCGCACCTTGAAACCTGCTGAGGTACATTGGTACTTGGCACACCAACTGTATTAATTAATGAAATGAATGATTTTTTTTTTTTTATGTTTTCCTTTTATTGATATCCAAATACAGCAGCTGCCATTTTCATACAACATTAACACCGAGTTCCCTGTCATAATAGTTTTTACTACCACTGCTCAAAGAGAGAGAGAGAAAGAGAGAGAGGTGCTGCCATCTCAAGCTTTTAATGTATCTGTAATAGGCCCCATTCATTTTAATGACTGGAATGAAGGAGGCATATGGAGGGATTCACTGAGGAGTCTTCTGGGATTGCTGCTTGGTTGACAGCCAGAGGTTCCAACATGTTAACTAGAAATGTTTCTCTTACACACAAATGGTTGGTTTATGCACATTTTTGTCAGTAATACACATTTTACACCAATTGTATTAACATTAAGTGGTGCTGGTGCAGATAGTTGATGTAGTAGCTGTAGAAGTAGCAGTTGTAGTAGCACTAGTAGCAGCAGCACCAGTAGTAGTAGTTGTTGTTGTTGTACTTGTAGTAGCAGTAGTAGTAGCAGAAGCAGTAGCAGTACTAGTTGTTGTAGTAATAGTAGTAGTGGTAGTTGTGGGAGTAGTAGTGGTAGCAGCAGTAGTAACAGCAGCAGCAGTAGTAGTATTAGTTGTAGTTGGAGAACTATTAGAGTTTAACATTTGACTAAAAGTAATATGTCAAATAGTTGTCGTAGTTCCAGTACTGTGAAATAAAAGTCTTCTGTGAAAAAGGACCTAGAAACATGAACAATAAGTATGATTACAAGGAACTCACCAGCTCTCTCTTTCTCTCTTTCACTATCTCTCTCTATCTCTCTCTTTCTCTCTTTCTCTTTCTCTCTCAGAGTTAATGATCACTAATGGGATGACGTGTGTTAATTTCAGGTTGCCACTCTGGCCATTCACAGATGCCTGATGAGGAGAATTATTAGCAGATTTAAACCATCTATAATTAAAACATGTTGAATTACTAAAGCACAAGTGAATACGTCACTCAGTCCTCATCAGACATAAGTGATTGTGCGATTCATGTGAAAAGTTAACTTAAATCACTCCTATACTTTGTAATCTGTTACTCTGTATGGAGTATAGTGAGTACAGGTGCATGTGGTGTGACTGCCAGATCGCTGAAAATGACACTTACAGATATTTTAAAGGTGCATTTTGGTGGATTAAGTGACATCTAATTAGATACATTATTAGCCATTAGCCTATTGTGATCTATTATGCATTAGTTATGTACCTACATTGCTTTAAAATCTGTTACAATAATACTAATAGCAGTAACTCATATTTATATAATATTTTGTATATTTTTATTAATTTTAATATTTAACAAATGAAAAATGTATTGAAATAAGAATTAAAAAGGTTAAAATGACATAAAACCCTCTCACCCCTCTCTCTCCACACCATATGTATTTTTAATATAAGTTTTACTATCTACTAGGTTGGCAAGTTTCTTGAAGTGATACTGTTGGCTATGGTTCAATCCACTTCCAGTGGAAATGTGACTGCTAATCTGTCCCCATGGCCTCAGTCACTTAATCTGTACGGGCAGGTTGAAGATGTGTTTTGCCAAAGGATGCAACAACAGTATAAAATGATTAGAGTGGAATTTGTACCACCAATCTTTTGAATCACAAAGTTGCATCTGACAGTGATTGGTCAGATAGAGAAATGTTGCACTTTCAAGTAAAAGCAGAGTTTATTTTCTTTTTCTATGCATTTTATCTTTGCAAAGAGCTAGAACTCAATTAGATGTTTTTTTTCCACTGTCACTTGTGAAGGACGTCAACCATTCAGCATCACTGACAGTTTTCAATGAAACGCTACACAGAACTTGATTCCATTTGATTTGATACAAAAAAACCTAGCTACTTGACTTTAATTTTGTTTACCTTCAGAGGACAAGGCTAAACCTTAGAATCAAGTATTACATAAGCTGCTGTTATATCAGAGCTATTATATGAGTTTCTTACAATCTGTGTAGCTGGGTTTGCATTCAGTAAGGCATCACTGTCCTTAGATAATTCATATGAAATAGTGGCTTCACAAAACTATAACGCTACTAAGATTAATGTAATTCTACAAAGAACTGACAGTGAATAACTTATTTCAATGAATTATGAATTATGAATACCCCATATACACATTTTCAGACTGTAATTTTCAATACAAAGTAATAGTACTTTCTTTCATAATACCATGTGATCCAGACATTTGATAACTATTAAGGGAAAAACATCCTATTTACAGTGGTGGAAGAAGTAGTCAATGAATCAAATAAAAGTACAGGAGAAAAAAGAAAAAAATCAAGTAAAAGTATTAACGAATTTCCTTTGATAAAAGTATTAAACTACCCATTTAAAAAGTGTTTTACACATTTCATGCCAATAGAGCTTCAAATGTAGTGATTTTGTGCAGAATTTTCTTCCACAGAAACAACTGGATCGATTGTCTTTTTTTGTTTTTAGCTGTTTTTATTTATGCATTTTTATTTGCTCAAACTATAAACTTAGCAGGTCTTAAACAATATTAATAAAAAAAATAGTCTTACTTTTCAGCCCTGCTCAAAAATGTAGTGGAGTAGAATGTGTAGTTACCTGCTCTCAAATGTTGTGAAGTAAAAGTAAAAAGTACATGTATTAAAGTAAAGTATAGATGCCTGTTTTTTATTTTGTATTTTACAACAAATATGTGAATTATTGCTGAATTGAGTATCTAGTTTTGATATTAGTTTTAGATTAGATTTATTTAATTAACTCATTTTATGCATAACTTGGAACAGAAGATGTCCCTAAACCCCCATACTGCACCTTTAAAAACACTAAAAAAAAAACTAAAAAACTAACCCTTGATATTGCAGGATTCTCTGATTGCCTGCTGCCTGAGACATTTCCTGTTCATTTTGTGCAATCTTAATTTCTTCCTCTTTATGCCTGCCGCCTGGAATGCCTCATCGCACTAAACCTGCAGACTAACAGCTCATCCATGATTTCTTTCTTTTAGTCTGATTTTAATAAGAGGTTTTACCAGCTCTGAGGACACCTACAGCTGTGTTGTGAAGTCGCGGCAGTGGACTGAGACTCTCTGCACCTACTTTAGCAAAAAAAGGCAGAATTTGCTCATCCGAAAAAGCAAAGAGAAAGGGAAGAATGGGTGCTGATTGGGGAAAAAAAGACCAAATTATGCTAATCTGATGTCGATTCTGCCTTGGTTTGAAGCGTAGATGGAGAGGGTCTTTTTCCACCGCCAGTCAGCTCTAGGAGAAGCCAGAGAGAGAGTTAGGGGAGGATGCCTTGGATTTGGCTGTTTGTGCACTTTCCTTTCGATGGTACATTCTTTACAAAGACTCAGTCTGTAACTTTACATGAGTGGAAACTGGACTACTGTTTTACTGCTTATCAAGTATAATTAAAACTTGAAACAACACGAACAACTGGTATGCACTGGAACATATTGTTGTCTGAAATTAAAAGGCATTAGTCCAGTTTACAAACTTGTGCTATAAATGGACGTGTAAACTTACCGACTGATGGTGAACTTCACTGTGAAAAAATGCAGTCAAAAATTTCAGTCAGACGTTTTATTCCTATTATGGGTGCCATTTTGAGGATAATGGATAAATGTATTTGGTAGTTTGGTGCCATCAAAAGGAATTGCTTTGTAGAGTTTGTCCCATCCAAGGCATGCGCCTGGTGTAGCTCCTGTCTCACTCTGAGGCCCCTGCTTGGTAAAACCTATGGGTTTACTGTTACTGATATAGCCCAGTACTAACTCATGTGCATCCCCAGTCTCCTGCCTCATTTCAGTAGCCACATGCAGGAGCTTTATACAAAGTCAATGTTGTCATGATCACCATCATGAGATCAACCAATCTCTCTATATCTGTTCCTAATTATGATTTTATATTATTTTGAAGAAACCCCGTAAACCTGGCAGTCTTAAAACTGAACGAGCAGGGCCTCTTGGACAAATTGAAAAACAAGTGGTGGTACGACAAGGGAGAGTGCGGCAGCGGGGGCGGGGACTCCAAGGTCAGAGCCAGTTTGATAAACCTGCGGGTAACCCACCACCACCACCACACGCCCAGTGTGTGTGTGTGTGTGTGTGTGTGGGAGGGGGCTGGGCGAGGGGGGAAACTGGCCCACTGTGAGCGCCAACACAAGGGAACTCCTTGGGGAGGGCATCAGGGGCATCAGGGGCTGGCCAAGGGAGGATGCACGACCTAAAAATGAACTAAAATAAGTGAGTGTTGTGTAATTAAAGCTGAAGCTCTTTGGGATTGTTATTTCCAAATGTGCGAGCTCCCTGTTGCACAGAGCGAGCAGTGGGCCGGTTACCCGCTGTGATATATAATACACATCTAACACAGAGAGAAGGAGCTAGATGGAGTATTAACGCATATCACTGTATCTAATGTTATAACCTGTATGTCTGTGCTGTGTGGTGTGACTCTTTCTTTTACAAAGCCACCTCTTTGTACCCTGTATATGCTGCACTTTACTTTCTACTTGAATAACATAAAATAACATGACATATGTTATTTATGTTATTTCCTTATGTTGGAAGAATCCCAGTAAACCTAGCGGTGTTGAAACTCAATGAGCAAGCCGTCTTAGACAAACTGAAAAACAAATGGTGGTACGATAAAGGGGAGTGTGGAGACACGGACTCTGGACGAAAGGTTAGTCTGCGGGACTGTTCCGTCACCTCACTTGACCCGCCCCTCAGCACCAGACCATAAGACAGACCTTAGACCTGAGTACAGCTAATGAGTTATAGCCTCATTTCATATGTAGCATTCTCTAGTACATTCTAAAATCAATATTAAGTTCCTAGTAAAGTTCAGACAAGGCCATATATGACTGGAAACGACTTCATCCCTGAGGAGTTTCACCAGTTATTAAGCCTAACGTCCAGGCATCTTGCTGCAGATAAACTTAGTGGTCCATCACAACAGTGATAGTATCGACTTTATCCAAGCTGCATTAGAAAGTCATGTAAGGCCAGTGCTGTCTAAGGCAGTTTCAAATATTTTAAGAAATGTTATTCTCATTTGAAAGGTAAATCCATAAACTATCACTGCACAAATTTTGAGCATTTTTGCACTCAAATTGTGATAATTACAAACACATATATTTTCAGGTTAGGTTCATAACTATTCCTGTCGACAAGGGGGAGATCTAAGGCAAATATTCCCACTTAGAAACTAGGGCATTCATTTCAAAGTGTCTTTTCTTAATACAGGCCTTATTTTATGCTCTAAAATGTGATATGAACATGCTAATGTGACCACAAGCATTTTTAATAGACAAAATGGACTAAATAAAGTCTAATGTGTCATTTCTGCTGACCTCCTAATTATTCGACAATTTCTTAAACAGTTATCCATGTAATGTGTTGTGTACACTTGTTGAAGACGTGTAGACCTGTAGATTTAGAGGTTGAGATATCACAGCATAACACCAAGACACACCATAACACCATATGAAATTAAAATGCCTTTCCTTATAATACTGATATTATACATTACATTATGTTCCATAGATGCTAACATTACCATTGGGAGCTCTCGAGCTCTCTCTATTGCAATTTATTTTTCCTGTGAAAGCATAGTCCACAAGGGCACTACATATGAATCTAAATTTATAAAGGTGGAAAATGCATTTAATACACAACACTAGGTAGTGATGAGGTCTTTTGATGCTCTGCAGCGGCATCACACTGGGGGTTTCCTACATGGTGTTACCATGGTGACACAATGCACACATTAGCAAACACAGACAAAAAAGTTTTAAGGTTGTCTGAAATCTCACCAAAATGAATTTAAATACACTGATTGGTTAATATAAGCATGCATAGTCCTGTTTAGATGACAGAGACTAACTGAAGCTGTTGGCTGATGCTAGCTAACTTGTGACTGTAATTTTATATGTGAGAAACTTGTTTAAGAGCACAAATCAGCTCAATGAAGTCTATTCTTTATAGTCAAATTTAATTTGATTTGAATTTAACAGAGCTTCAGACTGAGCAGTTCATTGCACCTCCAGGGAATGTTGAATACTTCAGCTGCAAAGTATCAATACAACATTACCTCTTATCATTATCTAAAAATAAATAAATAAACGTTTTAGCATTTTCTACACTAAATTCTTTCATTATTTGTTATCCATATCTCAAATCTACACTCTACAGGCTCTTATATAACTGAGTGTACTGTTTTAGGTAATTGGATTATTTTAGCTAAACACTGGATTAGTTGTGTAAATAAGCGGAGTAAATAAAGTTATAATGCAAATAGATAAAGTGAAAGCCTAAGAGTCAGCAGGGGCCTACAGTAATAAACTGAAAAAGTGCGGCCTAATCAAAGGGTTTACAGCAGCATCAGGGAAACTCCTAATCCTAATTGTTCCCTTCCATTAGAGACTTAAAACTGCACCATGTTACACTGTGTGGTTATGGGGCTCACTATTGAAGTTTGGGGAAACTGTGAAATAAGGCATTAATTAAGAAGCAGAGTTATAAACATTTCCAGTGGGATCTCATTTAACCTGTAATGTGTGTTGCTAAATTAGGTTAAAATTCATTTAATTATATGTTTATTATTATGAAACGAAGGGGACGGAATTAATGTATTGAAAGTTGTGGATTGTAAGTTGTACTGAAACTTCGTGGTCTATCTCACAAAGCAGTGATACAAGCGGTCACTGTTAAAACTTCATAAAAGAGTAACATATTTTAAATAAATTTGCCAAAAAAAAAATATTGTAGTATAAGTAATAGGCAGAAAAAGTTCATAAAATGTTAACACTTTAATTCCTGTTTGGAAATCGTGTTGTCACATCAGGGAATTTCATTACTGCTACCTCAAAAAGCTCCTCTAATGTACAAAGAAATTATTATCGGACAAAAATAAGAAAACACCATTATTCTTTTAAATTAATTTTAAAAATATGATAAATTGTGCCTAATTTTTTTATAAAATTCTTCTCCCTCTGTGATGTCATTAGTATGTTTTAGAACGCTCTACTTCTTACAATTTGCAACATATTTTTTCAACTTGTCTTTGCAAATTCTTTCCTTCTTGACTGGTAAAACTATTAATATTTTACATGAATCTTGATTTTTGTACCTTGTCCAATGGCACATTCAGTTACAGATTGCAAAGAGAGTGGCTTGATAAATTGATATAACATGAATGGAAAAGGGAAAAGAAAATATGGCATCTCAGCTCAAATATCCACCCTGTTAAATCAAATGGCTGACACTGTTTTTAATGAGAACACAGATCAATGGCCTTTTCTTTATAAGACTTCATTTCAGTGCTTTAATTTCCTCTCCTCGAGTAAGTATGAGCTGAAGAAGGACCTCCAGAATCCCAATTTACACAGACGGAATCACTGGACTCCTATTCCCACTCCTTTTTGGTCATTTGCTTTATTTTATTTCAGTTTTTTATGTATTTATTGTGAGTGAAATATTTAAGTAGACAGACAGCCGAGAAAGACAATACTTTAAAAACAAAATTGTCAGTACTTATCATTTGTCCTCTTTCACGGATATCAAGGGGAGATTGTATTCAAAAAGTATTGGACACCAAATTGCAGTGAATTGCTTTGTGAGATAGATTTCTTTCCTGTTTTGTGAGTGTGTGTTTTCTTTGTATGTATGTTATTTGTGTCAAGTGTGAATGTTTTGTCTGTGTGTACTAGTTTTTTTCTATGTTTTTATATCATGTTTTGTATGTATATGTGTGTATATATATATATATATATGACAGTGGTTCTTAAACTGTGCTTCAAAGACTTTATTCAGTGATTGGTAAATTCAAGAGGAATACTCAAGTAAAAGTAAAGTACCCGTTTAAAAATGTACTTAAAGAGTAAAAGATAAATGTATTTCATGGAGATTTTTATAACCAATAAAGCTTCAGATGTAGTGATTTTGATAAAGATTTGTGTTGAAGCTGTAGCATACAAATACAGTACTTTTACTTCATTATGTTCCATCACTGCCCAGAGTTTTTATTTATCTTCTTTCTTTTTTTTAATAGTTTGACCCAATTTATTGTTCTAAATGAATTCTATGTTTAGTTCTGGTTTCACTGTAGTACAGCTTTTTCAGACACCAGCTCACTCACGTATCAAAACAGATCTTTGAGCGACATATCGACCTCTTTGGTTGAACCACTAAAGTGATAATTAGACGGAGGCAGTGCTTAAGACAAAGTGCTGCTCTAATATATATATGGGAGGGGGTTTAATTTCCTCATTTACACGAATAATAGTCAGTTACTCCAGCTTTATCCCAATACAATTATGCCAATTTTAGATCAAACATTTGAGAACCAATGTGTGTGTGTATGTGTGTATGTGTGTGTATGTGTGTGTGTG
This sequence comes from Scartelaos histophorus, assembly GCA_000787155.1. NCBI lineage: Eukaryota > Metazoa > Chordata > Actinopteri > Gobiiformes > Gobiidae > Scartelaos > Scartelaos histophorus. The sequence goes on along the minus strand of KN488673.1, from coordinate 11,552 downwards.
TGTGTGTGTGTGTCTCCACTGATATCTCTGTGTGTAAGCTTGTCTGTATGTCTTTATGAACTGCTCTCCCCCTGTCTCTCCCCCGTCTCTACCCCGTCTCTCCCCTCGTCTCTCACTCTGCAGGACAAGACGAGCGCTCTGAGCCTCAGTAACGTGGCCGGCGTGTTCTACATCCTGATTGGTGGATTGGGTTTGGCCATGCTGGTGGCTCTGGTGGAGTTCTGCTACAAGTCTCGGACCGAGTCTCGCCGAATGAAGGTGTCGACCGCGAGAGCTGCTGCCGCCACAGCCGCTCAGGCCTTTCACTGCTCAGCCTTAGACAGTGGTGCTAGCGCCCCCTACACAGAGCTGCAGAGCTACGGCCTGTACGCCAACAACACTGTTAAGATATAAGGGCAGAGCTAACAGCTATGGGGTAGGAAACGCTGTGTTCAAGCCTTCTGGATGATGATGATGATGATGATGCTACTGCTGCTCACCCGTCCATCTAACCGTGCAGAGCCAAAATGGCGTCCACTGCAAGCAACGCTCTCCTGTATCTCTGTCACCGCCCGTCCTCGTCACTGACCTCGTAGTCTTGTCCATCACTTGATTTAAAATTGCCCTTATGCCATTCAGTTTCATTTAGTTCTCTGGATGTATAGGTAGTGCTACTTAAAACCCACTTTGAGAAAATTATTAAGTCTGAAGTGAGTGAGGGTCTGTCTTTGTAAGCTCCTTACCATTAAATATAGAGATCAATCTTTGGCCACTTAGAGCCAGATTTTGCTCTTTGCAGTAATTTTCAGATTCATGAGGAAGGAAGAAAGGAAGAAAGGTTCTGGTTAGATGGCAAACCTTGCAATGTAATTGGTACTTTGAAAATCTCCCCATTGTACATATATAGAGCCGGCATATTACAGTTACAGTCTAATGGAGCGACTGGAGTTATATTGATTTTAATAACTATTAACCATAGTTTTTAGCAACACTGCAATGCAGGTGTAAGGGCAATTTGAATCACAGTGGTACATATCTCTCTACTTCGTCTCCTCGCTCTCTTCTTTTCGCTGACTGTCTTTGCAAAGCAGGGCCATTGTGGTGACCATCCTTTATCTGTCTGCCATAAGACTGGGGCCTGGCGGCTCATGTGTCATCACTGCTTTAACACAGTCTAACTCCAACTGTTGCATTTTCAGAAGAGCAAAAGCAGTGATGGGAAAGTTGGGATGAAGTGTCCAATGTAAATAAAACACAATGCAAAAACTATAACTATACTAACTATAAATCATTTACAATAGATCATGAATAAGAACCTGTTACTCTGAAATAACATCATACATGACTGAATGTGAGGTAGAATGGTTGTTTGTCTGTACGTGTCTGTGTCGGCCCGGTCGCTCTTTCACTTAAGTAGGTCTGGGTCACTGACCAGGCGTTTACCTGAAGGAATTTACTTTTTTGGATACTTCCGCTGAAAGAACAATGTACAACAGGGAAAACTGGCTCTTGCCCCCATCTGTGAGAACGACATCACACTCACAAATCTGAGTATGGACCTCATGAGTCTACAGTAGAATAAATATTTATGAGTATTTGATAGAGACAGAACAAAACATATTTCTGATATTTCTGTAGTGTTTTGTTCAATCCTTGAAATGTCCATAGTCCATCGAGCTCAGAGCTCATTTGCAGACCTGGTCCCTACAATAAAAGTATGTTAACAATCAGTGAAATATATACATACAGATATATATCATTCTCGTATATCTCATGCAAACATATTACACTGAATAAAGGGAAAGGAAGAACAAAGAATGGAATTGTTATTAAAAAGAAAGGAATTTTACACATATTATAAGAAAGGCTTTCGTGTCTCACATTGAAGAAATTACAGTGTTGCAACAGGAAAGTACAATACAGGTAGCATTAGAAATAAGCATCATAAGTGTATTTTTTGTACTGTTTTTGTTGCGTTTGAAACAGTACTTTCTGATTAGGTGTGGTTTGTTGTGAATGAGATAGTATAGTATTTAAAGTGATTTGCAAACTATTTCCACATGTTTTCATTCACATTTAACACATCGTTCCAACTTTTCTTCTGAAATTGTCTGTCACTTATAAATGTACCGTACGATCGGACCACTCCAACACCTGAACTGCCTATTAGCCATTCAGTTCATAGATAATTTCAACAGCCAACTTTGATTTTCTCTTCTCACATCAAAGGCCCACCCAGCCCCTCATGCTCACTCCACTAAAATAAACACAAACGCAAGAACAAGGAGAAAATATTGTACGATTTTGATTAGCAGGGGACTATGCACCTGATATCCCTGTATGCGGTTTGGCTCGTAAGGAAAAACACGGCTCATATTGCAAAGATTCACCAGTTGCTTCACATTACACTTTGCTTTGCCCAATTGAATCAGTCCAAATTGGCAGGCCAACACAGAAACACACACACACACGCACGCACAAGTCCATGCACACATCGTTAGAGCCGTTTCTCCAGCTCAGAGCCTGCTAGGATTTAAACTGGGGAGTGAAAACAACTTCTGCTCTGCACCATTTACAAACTAGGACAATGCTCAGAATTGGTCACTGAAACGATTTAACCGCCTCAAATGTCCAGTTTTATTTCCACGTATAATAACCAATTTGAGCACTGGCCTGGCTTGTCTTGCAATACTAGTAGTGCCCCATAGAGAAGGAAATTGACAGCTGAAGCCAGTCTATTCCAGTTATAAAATTCCCGGAGTTATTCCCATTATCGGTCACGTCCAGTTCAGCAACTTCGTTTTTGGCACTGCTTTGTAATAGCTACACCTTCATTTGCCCTTAGCAGGCAAGACTCGATTCATAATCAACAAATATTCCAGTGAAGGTCCAACATTACGCAAAATTGAGGCTCTGTGTTAGAATGTTGTTACCTCCTCAAAATCCTGGAGCTGTGTTTCGTTTTATTCATACAGATTTGCTCAAAATGCTCTGTCCCACCTTGTGATGTCATGAAGCAGTAGATTTCAAGGCAACTTTTGGTCAGTAGATAATGGCACTTCCAGAGCTGAATCTTTCCAGGTCAATGATGTACAACAGACTAATTTAAAAAGTTGTTTCTATTGAACTTTTTCAAATATTTTATTATGTCAGGTGCATAAATCTATGTTTAACATTTATATTAAGCATTTTTAGTGTTTTTTATACGTACATGGATTGGCTACAACTTTTAAAAATGTCATGTTGTGTCAGGTTGTCTTATTTTCTAAAACACTGTAGGGATATTAACACGCTTGGACAATATTTGTTTGATTATTATATAGGAAATGACTATTCAAGAAAGCTGAAATTTTATGTTGGGCTACTAAACACAAAAATATGCCAAAAAATGAAAAATAAATTTGAAAGAAGTCATTTTAAAGAAGTTTTAAAATAACCAGTTAAAGGTGCACTACATTTTAACATGCATAATAACTAATAATTTCTGAAAAAATGATTTGGTTTCATGTAGGTCAGAGGTACTGCAGGTATGTGGCGAATTATTGTGAAATTTGAACCTTTTTAATTGAAGAAATTGTAATTGGACACGGCATTGACCCATCCACATTATTCTAGTGAAGATGTGTAGAGTTAAAAACACAGTGGAGGACTTCCTGTATTACATTACAAGGTGGAAAGAAGAACTGAGCTTAAATATGCAAGATTTGTGTGTTTAATATGTGTGAATGAAATAAAATATAACTCAGGTATGTTTTTGCAGAGGAAACAACATTAGGCTAATCAAGGTGTAGTTCTTGTAAAGTGGTAACAAAATACTTTTCTGAAATACCAAGAAAACTTACCAAGGAGTCCAAGCACCACAGACAAATAGATTTACCTCCAGTTTTTAGATTTTAGCCGTAATGCTTTCTATATCTGATCAATCGAACCCAAACATGATCAGAAATACGAAAGCCACTGTCCAAAGCGAAGCACCGTCTTAACCGCGTTTTTCCATTTTCCTTTTTTTATAGCAATCCATAAACGACGCCATGCGCTGCTCCACACTGACCAGGATGAGCGGGAACGGGAACGGGGGCGAGAACGGACGAATCCTCACCCACGACTTCCCCAAAACGGTCCAGACCCTGCCCTGTATGAGCCACACTGCCAGCATGGGACTAGGCGCGTCCGGGATGTGATCTGCGGACGAAATCTGCTGGCGATGGGGGATTACACAGGGTGGGAAACGACGAGGAGACTTTAAACAACCTCAAAAATCAAACACGGATGCCCCCAATTCTGGCCCTCTTCTGGCTCTCCTGCTCTCGCCCTACTACTTCAAGACTCTACTGCCAAAAGCCGTTCTTAAACCCACTCCCTATGTCGAACTATACAACGAAAAACTTGCACCGTTTTTTCTAAGTGTTTGGAAAAGAGATGACAAAAAAGCAAGGCGAAGTGTGTTGCAATAAAGAAGCCGCTATTCAAGGTTTTTGAATTTTTTACAGTGTTCATAAGTGTGACAAAAACTTTCAAAATTTCAATGGAGCTGTTGATGTTAGTCATGTGTGTGCAATATGTCCACCTCCACTGCTGACTCTTGACTACCTAGATGCTGTCCAAAATGGCGGATGGATCTTTGCACATATGCTAAAGGCAGGAGGAGAATCAACTACTCAACCACATTTGGGACTGCTACTGTCATTGGATATTGCTTCTAGACTCTCTCTCTCTTCACCCAACCATTGCAGAAGGATGTTTTGTGTAGCATATAGTTTAAAGTGCATATGACAGGTTGACGATTCTCTCATTTTGACTTTATTTGGCGAGATAAACCCTGCTGGAAATATAAATTAAGAAGTATTTTACCATGAAAAGCTGAAAAAATGTGTTGAAAATTACAAGTAGAGAGTCCAGTTTACACATAAGAAATACATTTTTTTCAGCACAAACAGAAAAAAAGGGGTTTCATTATCATTTTATAAGTCGTAATTCCTATGTACATTAGAGGAGTTTTGGCCCATTGTACTACATGGTTGCTAGGTAACAGTTAAATGCTTTTCAAGTTGGGCGTCATCACCATGGAGATGCTATCAGTTCGCTTATAATGTTCCACAATAAGGTATTAAACTTATTTTAGGTGCATTTCTTCAATTAGGGGTGTTTTTACGGCTCAAAATCCCCGTAAAAGCGTGAATTCTGATAGAGTGGGAGCGCCTCTTCACAGATCTCACCTGTAAACCGCCCTGGTGGTGTCTCTATGGAGATTGGTAGGTTTAATGCCACACTTTGGAAAGTTGCAGGCAAAGCAATAGCATCTCCATGGAAACAAGTAACCGGCAGGCCCTCTGTGCAAACCTAAAAAAAAAGTAGGAACAAAGTCAGGAAAAGAAATTGTGAAATGTTTTGTCAAATAATCTTAACTGTTTTTTTTTTTTTTTTTGTTTGTTTGTTTTTTTTTTCCCAAGCCTGTCATTTGCACTTTTTCTCCATTGGTTTACATGAGTCATTTTTGCGCAACTCTGGAGGCAGTGGTGTGTGAATACTTGGATTGCTGCTACCACCTCATTCGACACACCGAGCCTTGTCCCTGTGCCATATCATTGTAACTTGCACACAAATATACATTGTTGCTACAGATTATAGAGATTATATGTGATTTAAGGGTGGAAAGAGAAGGATACTAGCCCGGCACGTATTTGTACAGTACCGACCATACACTGTATTCTACTGTTGTGACATTCATAGCGTTCATTAACAAGAGGTTCGTTACATGCACAAGGTTTAAAGTTATAAAGACACGACTGAAAGGAGGTCAACAAACTCTGAAAATAGTTTGTAAAATGTGATAAAATGTGAATAAAATACATTTGCTATCAAAATAAAACAGATTTTTTTTTAACATTAGCTGCTTTTCTGTTTTATTAGTTGATACTTTGCAGCTGATGTCGAGGCATCAAGATTTCCTGGGGGTGTGAAGCTAACTGGAGGCTCTGCTCTGTCTGAAGCGCTGTTAAACTTTAATCAGATCTTTATTTTAACACAATCTGATCTGACGTAGACGGAAGTACAACCAGTGAGATGATTTGTCTCTCACACAAAATGACACAAACTAGGTAGGATTAGCCAGCGATTTTTAAATTACATCATTTTTCATCATTTTTGTTGAAAAATCAAACACCTAAACTGACCCGTGAATGCTCAGATTGATCACAGGCTCCTGAAAATGTGCTGCTTACACTCATTTTGTATTTTTTCTTGAGTTTTCAGACAATTTAACAACTTTTTTTTACTGTGTTTGCTAATGTATGCATTGCGTCACCATGGTAACTCCTAAACATTCAACCATTAGAGATAAATGTAGAACCCCCCAGCATGATGTCACTGCAGAGTATCAATAATGTGTGTAGAAAGCTGAAAAAACAAAATGTCCTGTTTAAAAAAGAAAAAAAAAAGTCAGCATTGCAGAGCTGATATTGAAATTGGTAACATTCCAGATACAGGTTCATTTTGGAAAGTCGTAGCATTATTAGTATTTTCAAGGGCTTCTGTGCCCTAAAAAATATTGTTTTTTATCTCAGTCATTTAATTCTGTGTATGAAATCACTACATTGGCTGTATCAGACAAAGAATAAGCCATATGAATCATCTTCCTCGGCACTTAATCTTATTTCTGTTTGCTTTGAGTGAGTTTAATGATACAAACAAAACCACCTTCGGTTTTATTCACATTTTACGCAACGTCACAACTTTATCATACTTGAGGGAGCGTCTCCAGTCTCATAACAGGATGAACACCCATTCTGAGGAGGGTGCCATACTTTCAGCAGATTGTGTAGTGGGCGACCTACAAAAGAGAACTTGGCCTCCTTTCTTTTTCCTTTCTTTCTCTCTCTCTCTCTTTCTGTCTACTCCAGAAAAGAAGAAGGCTTTATGGGATTGGTAGATTCTGGTAATATTTCAGTTTATACAGAGGGATCAGCTGTAGAAGGCTCTGCTTTCAGACCTTAGCAAACAAACTGAACTCAAACTGTCATGACCCGGATAATGGAGAGTCCTATAGAAAGTGGGGTTTGGAAAGAAATATTTCAAAAACATGTAATTTATGTTTACGTGCATTTGATGTGGATGTGCATTACGGGGCATTACTGTCAGGTTAAGGCACAAATATATCGAGATTAAGTCGAATACTGGTAAAGGTAAACATCAGGCAGAATATTAAATGTGCAGATTACAAAATTGCCTTGCCTAGAAATCAACAAATTTAGATAAAGTGTGTTTTTGCTGCTAGATCTATTTTGAATATATAAAATGTGGCTTTCTCCTGTTTTTAAGTAGTAATTTAAAAGTGCAAACTGTTCCACTATGGCGCTAAATTAACTCGTTTTGTATTTATTCAATTGCACGTTTTTTACTGCCAAAAAAACGTGCATTCTTACTGCAAGTGCGCCCACCTCTCCATAGATCTAACCTGTAACTATCGCATTTAGTGGCATCCTGTGGAACAATAAAGGGAAGGCAATAAAATCTGGAGACAAGCAAGTGGTGCAAGTTATTTAGTGCACGTATCCTTTACCAACAGAAAGAAAAATCATTATAATCAACAATGACAGTAATTCCTACCCTGAAATGCACTTTACATCATATTATGTTAATGTAGTCGATTATAGAGTTTATTTTTAGGTTACACTGCTGCTAGAGTCTCATTGCCTGCTTGAAATGCATATAGTTTTATCGTTTAATTTCAAAATGTTACCAAATTATAACAGAAATAATATACGGTCCAAGTTTACGGAAAGCAGGCATATCTCAAGATGTAAATACGAGGCTTTTCACAGTACGATGTTCTTCCTCCGACCACGCTCCTCCGTCAGTGCTCCTCCTCGGTTCCTCTTTTGGTTCCTTTCCTCGCTGCCTGTCTCCTACTTCCTTCTCTGCATCTTCTCGCTGATGTTGTAACAAAAGTAAGACACAGCACAGTGACATCCAGTGGAGGCTTTACCTTTGAAAAGATATGTTTTATAATGCCATAACTGATTTGTAAATGGACTTCATGTTTGTGATATACAGAAGAACTGGGAGACCAGATTATTGTTTCTGTTGCACTTTGAATAGTGTAAAAAATAATAAAAAATAAACTTGCAGAGAGACTGGTGTTGAATTGTACACGCTAATGTTGTTTTGAGGCAGAATTTTTGATTCATTTTGAAAAAACCACTTGGTGTTTTTAAGTGCTTGGATTTTAACCCCATTTGAATATTTCTTTGTTGGTTTATTTACTTTGTTCACATATTTGCTGTTTCTTTTTTATGAAAAGGTTGTTATTAAGTTTTGAAATGATAGTCAATACATAGCTACTATTAGGAGATTTGAGAAATAAATATTCTTTTTCTAACCAAAGTGTCCTGGAAGGAAGTCATCATGCTTTTGTAACAGAATAAAAGAATAAACTATCAACATCTGCCCCACTTTTTTCTATATTAAGCATGTACAAAAATTGTATATGCTAATTTTAAAAAACAAATCAACTTTTTGAAAGCCAAATCTCAGCTTCCAAATGACAAACACTTTCTTTGAGTAACATTCATCTTGTCTTTAGCCAATAGTGTGAGTTTCCTTGATGTGTTTGGGCTGTGAGACGCCTTCAGAAGTGTCACTGGTCTCTGGGCTGACGTGTCTCAGATCAGCTGCTGTTTCCTCCTGGGGCTTGGTCAGTGTGACCGGGTCCATCGAGCTGACCGCTCCAGAGAGCTGTGTGCTAATGCTTTTGACTTCCTTGTCAAAGCTTCTGAGATCTCATCAGATCATCAGATCTCAGAAGCAGGTTGAGACTGGTGAGCACTGGGAGACCGCTGGGTTTACCTGTAACAAAACTATTGTCCTTGTGTCCATAGGCAAGGCACATACTCCCACAGGCAATGTGGCTGTATGTGCATGAGTGTGAGTATTGGTGGTGGTCAGAAGGGCACAGCCTCGCTTCTGTCAATGTGTCCCAAGGCAGCAGTGGCTTAGCACTACAGAGTGAAGTGAATGAATAATACACAAAATTGTGACCTGACTTAGAGCTAATGTATTATTCTATTCTTTGTTGTCTCCATAGGCTTATAGTTCTTCTGCATTTGACCCATCCTTCACCCACTGCTTTTTCAGAGCGTTAGAAGTGGAGCTTCTGTGAAGCTTCTGTGGACCCATTTCCAGATGCTGAGTCAGGTTCATGATCAGGAGGAGCTGAAGTACGACAGACGTGCATGATTTTGATTGACAAAGGAAACCAGATACGGTGGTATTATACAATGGTATAACCCAGATATGGGGTGGACCATACAACCCACTACATTTACACATCATGAGGCACTTGTCTAAGCCAAATAATCTTTAGCATAGACAAGACAGAAGCCTTCATGGTTCTGGATTTGACATTTCTCAATTTTCTGCAGTTTTGCACATAGTGTTCCTCATATTTCTTCACATACACTTCAGGGAAATGGGACATGACTTCATCCTTTTCCACTTGTGTCTTAAATGTGCCTGAGGAGTCTGAAAGGGGAGCAGTCTTCTGAAAAATCACCTCTCGCTCTGTGTCTTTCTGAGAGCCAAATGTCACAGTGGCACAAGCTCCAGACAATTAGAACTCTGCGCTTGTGTCGCCCTAATGGCCCTCGTCAGGTTCTACACTGAACCGAGCGATCGCCGCATTAGCCCTCCCCGGGACTTGGATTTCCCTCTGACTGTTTTGCACTGACATGAACATTAGCCTGCGCGAGGGGAGCTGAGAGACGGTGCACGCCGACTATTAGCGAGGTAGAAATGGAAACAAAAAGATAGTTTTAGGATTTGAAATGTAGATGTCGTC
>KN488672.1:66181-92685 GCA_000787155.1 Scartelaos histophorus | reverse complement strand
TGCTTGAAAAAACATATGTTTGAAATTAAACATATTGTGATAAAGTTGAAATTTACACTGCAAATGGTACATCAAAGTGCATTGTCTACAGTTACAAGATGTCATATAACAGTGTAAACTGTGTAAGTCCCAAACCCAAAAAATGGAGAGTGTAAGAGCTGCATTAAATGTACAAATATATGCCAAAAGAACATGCAGTCCAGACCAAACTATGGGGAAGTTTATTAATGTGAACTGTGTTTTGTTTCATTCACATTTGTTTAACAGACAAATAGTATATTTACTTCTTCTCTCAAAGAGAAAACATCCTGTTCCACAGTCATGTGGAACACAGTGTTCCTCTGTGTTTTTAAACTTTCCTTCACTAGAATAATTAGAACAATTCCAATTCCTCTGGATTTGCCCATCTCTACAGAACTAACCATAAGAGGTGGCTGTTAACTTGAAAAGTACCGCTTCATGATATCACAAGGGAGGACAGAGCATTTTGAGCTTTGGAGATGTAGACAGACTGATAATAAAGGATTGCTCAAACATGTGAATGAAAATAAAACACAACTCCATTATGTTTTTAATGAGGTAACAACATTATAACATGGCTTGAAAATGAGAAGTAACGCAGAAAACGCAGCACCAAAAACATCCTATAGCTCCCTTCGGTGAGTTTTATCCCTGCCTGAGTATTACAGAGCAGTCCTGAGGCGAGCAGCTTGTTCTTTGGAGATAATAGGTGAGTGCTCCTTTCTATCGCAGTGGTGCCAGTCATTGTACAACCAGCGTTGCCCTCGGTGTCAAACCAAGCTCACAAGTATCCTCTTCAATCACCTCTAAGCCGCTTCACACAACACCCAAAATGGAGGATTGTGGCCAGTGGAGTGGGGACAAGTCACTGTCTGTCTGGGCTAGATTAGCTACCACACAGGAGAGATTAGCACTGACGGGAGCTTCAGAGGACCTGACTGACATTAAGAGATGAGAGGTGGGGCTTGAAAATACCTTGCTAACTACCATGCAAGCTGAGGGTAAAGAACAAATTATTATTGAAGTTATTTTCAGATTTAGAATAGGCTTATTGTGTATCCAGGTATTTCTGACGGGACCATTTTGCTCAGTGGATTGAACTATAGCACTCCAGTACAAGATCTGAGAGAGTTTTATTAGATCTAAGAATGTACCAGTTTCTTTCATACAAGGACATTTATTTTTTATATGTCAGGGACTTCTACAATGCTGCGTTATACAGGGATCTTTGTACAAACATCAAATAGATTTTTTTGGTGTGGATGCAAAAATAATTCTTGCACAAATGGTAGTCTTATTTTCAAATGACTTTGGTTCAGGATCTCTTGTTAAATACATAAAAGAGTGCTGTAATTGGTTTCCAAAAAGTGTGCCCAAGCGAATGACATCTTGTGGTGATGTGACGAGGTCATTAAAAAGAAAGAATGGAGCTGATCTGAGAGGAAGAATCAAAAAGGAACAAAAATCTGACCTGCCATTGTGGACTATTTGTCAAACTAAGAGCATCTGTGGAAGTTATCAGCAAATACCTTCTGGCCTCCCAAAGCAGGGCAAGACCAAAAACCAACGCCACCAGACAAGAATCCACCCCAGACCTCAGTCAAGTCATCAGGGAGCATCAGGTCGCCATTACACTATACATATTATGTTCCCACTTACCACAACCATCCACTCAGCAATATCAGGCCCTAAATTCCTATCTTCAATCATTCAACCATAATTGTATAATGTCCACTGAAAAAACTATGACGTTATCGACTGGGGAGAAGGTAAAACCAGGTACAGTTTGTGTTTTCCATATTAAGCAATGGTCACTGAAGAATTACAGTGTTTAACAGAGGCTAAAAGCAGTACGTGCCATACATGAAGTATATGTGTATACAATTTATTATGGGTATACTGACCTGTCACCCCAGTGGTTGTAGAGGCTTTTCCCTCATTGGCTTCTTTCACAGCACTCACAGAAATCAAATACTCAGTTCCTGGATAAAGACCTGGAGGGTAAAATAAATGAATAAATTATAGACAAAATCGATACACAAAATCCCATTATAACCGATCTGAATACACTGGGTACTGTCATTATTACTGAACTTGAAGAACATACAGTTGTCCTCTTCACCTCAGCTTCTCCCTCCTCTCTTCTTACCTTCACCAGTGCCCAGTTTATGCCTCGTCTGCCATGTGGGAGTTCACTCACCCACAATGGTGTGTTTGGTGCGGGCCTCCTGGCTGCGCTGCACGTCCTGCTGCTCCTTCTGTCCCGATGGGTTTGTGTGTGAGAGCCTGAAGGTATCCACAGGGGCCATGGGGTTCTGCCAGTCCACTTCTATTGAGACATCGGTCTGGCCAACGACACGTACGTCATCGATGGCTGAAACTTCTATACAAAAGAGAAAAAAAGAACAAATTGTTAGGGGGTATTACATTACACTATGTGGTGTAAATTGCTAACGTAGTCCACCATATTACCTTTTATTGTTTTGAAAATGCAGAAAGCAATGCATTAACATGTTTAAAAAGTTTTTTGACACTCTGAGTCCCCCTTCCTTTGCTTACCACGCTAAATAAGTCCCCCTTCAGAGCAAAATCCCAACACAATATTTTGGCCAATGAAACTACAGCACAGTCACATTAGGTTTGCATAGGACCAGGGAGAGACTGCTAGATTACTCAAACACACACAAATCTAAAACATCTAAAACTTCATCAGTCATGTTTTTGATAAGGGAACAATGTTATATCATGTTATATCATGGTAGAAAAAAGTTGATTTTGCACAACCCCTTCTTTAATGTTAAAAAATGGGCACATACATTCACTTTTTCTTCTCAAACTAATAAAAGTGTTGAGCTGAGTTGAAGCAGATCTTTGAAGGTTAAAACTCTGCAAGATGGCGGCCTCATGCTGTGTTTGCCAGATGACAGTTTCTTCTGGTTGTAAAGGAATGTTCCACTGAACCACCACTGCCTGTATTTAAGTATTTTTGTTTGCTTGCATTAGTATCTTCCTCCTTTTAGGATCTTTTAATCTAGTTACCTAACATCTGCCTCTCACCACATCTATGGCCAAGACTGCATTTAATTAAACACATTTTTAGGGCCATTTCCTTGTAATTTAATCAGAATGCTATAAAACATAATAATATACTATGCTTTAGTTAGTTATTTACATCTTCTCCCACCTTACCTACATCACTGTTACCCATTGTACCTAAGCAATGTTCTATTTTTTTAGTTTTTTCATTTAAGAGGAAGAACTAACTGTAAAATTTAAATGAAATGATGGCATATAAACAAAAAGATGTGCTATATCCACTGTGTATATCCCACTGGAGATGTAAGAATTGGGAGTTTGTTAACCTTTCATCATAAATCTTACCTAGACATCACAGTATAACGTTATGTCATCTAAGAAACCTCTTTTTGAAGGTGTTAAAACTACTTATATACATCCCACCCATAGAGCCCATGGCAGCCAAACCAAGCCAAACAAGTGCTGCTATTCAGTTCTTTGTCATAACCTATTGTTAAGTTTTAGTACAAACTTCACACGCCTCATTACACAATATTTAGACATGCTTATTAACTCTATACAAACCAGTTGTGGCTTCTATCTTGTCTGATTCACTCTGAACTTCTTTGATGACAGCATAAACGTCAACCATATAAGTGACCCCAGGAGTTAGACCAGTGATGAGGTGTGAGTTCTCAGTGTTGGGGATTTGAGCCTGCAAAAAGACCCACAAAAAGACACAGTGGGTAAGCAAAAAAATAAAACATTTTACCTCCATAATGTTTGTATCTTGTTTATTTCACAGTGTCATATGTTGTTTGTACTGATATTTATTGTCTATGTGTCATATGTGTCTTTATGTGGTTGTTTTTAATGTCTTGTGGTGACCGTTTTACATATATGTTTATACTAATGTGGTTTTTAACTTCAAATGGCAGATAAAATAACCAAAAAATTAACAAAACTAACCTAAAACACTGAAAATAAAACAGTTATTCCATGAAATACAAATATGACATGCCTTTTTGAGAGCCGCCTCATCGTCTTTAGGATGGTGTGTCAGGATGTAGTGCTCTGCTCCCTTCACATGCTCCCACTCCACCAGCAGAGACACATCAGTCACCGTGACCAGACGTAAACCTTGTGGGCCCATCACTGTTGAGACATCCCAGAAACAGGTTGTAGACATCTGAAAATGTATTCTCTAATTCATATTTAAGACATTTGCAAATCTGCCTGTTAATCCATTCATTTTTATCAAATAACCATATGGCAACTGCTACATTAAAGTAATTAGCTTTTGGGTTCAGGGATTGTATATTCATATTTTTCCTCTATATTAATAAAATGATAAGGTGCTGCAAAAGATCTGAATCAGTCAAGTTAAATTTACATGTTTGTGTTAAACGTGCGTGAATGAAACAAAACTGCAGGTGTGTTTTTAATGAGGAAACAACATTAAAACATATATCAGAATATAAAAGCCCTTTAACTAAATATTATACTGTTTCTTGCTACAGATGCTATAAATTACCATACAATTTCATACCACGTTTTCTTTTTCTTATTTGAAAATTTCTGCAATCTGTTTTTGCCATAAGCAGCACTTACTGTAAAAGGGAGAAATTTACAGTTATAGTTGAAAGTTTGCCATTATAGCTTAAGGTTGATGCGATAAGTGACAGAAATTGCTGCTTGGATGATAGTAAAAACAATTTGGTGTAAGAAAAACAGTTTATTAAATGCAGTAATATTCACTCCAGTTGCAATCTAAACAGAAAAGAGCTGTTCTGTGGTCACCTTTTTGACATCAACAGTAACAACCTCTAACTGAGAAGATGGAAAAACATAGCTCGGGTATATGGTCTAACGGGTGTAGAGTAACGCAACATCAGCCAAGACACAGACCAGCACGCAAACAACTAGAGCACTTTGTGGGCATGACGATATGCTGTTGGTAGATCTAAAGTTAAGCACGGGTTTCCAGGGAACAGGAGAAACATGCATTACAGTGGAGAACCTGGGAAGGTATTCACATCAGCTCCAAATGCCATATCCACAAGGTCCAACCAGGAAGTTCACTGTTTTTTCTCTCTCAGAACAGCACGGGCAGTTTTCCACCCACCAAACGCTAATATCCCCCTGATGCTACTCCAGACACGAGCATCAACATGCTCCTCTAGTCCGGCGTCTATGCGAGGAATGGTGGGGAATAAATTAATACATAATAAGGATTGCGTCTGTAGATGAAAATAACTGTTTGTGGAGGAAAAACAAAATAACTAGATGTTAGGGTTAAATTAAGATTCTGGTAAAGTAAATTATTCACTCGAGGACTTGTAGTGAATTTGAAATCAGTGGAGGAAATCATGTACAATAATAAAAGATACATTAATAAATACATTTACAAGTTCTGATACAGTAATGGTAATAGAATAGAAATTATGCTTGTGTCGGCAATAGACTATAACACTAGTGGATTATTTTGTAGCACATTTTAAATATGAAACAATTCAAGAAAAGAAAGTCTGTGTATCACTGATGATGAAAATAAAAATGGACAATGAAGTAAAAACAGTGTAGTGAGCATTTGCCAGTGACAGTGAAAAGAGGATTGATCTGTAATATGGCGTCTTGAAAATAAACGATTAAAGAAAGCTCAAACAAGCACGTATCACTCAAAATACAACTTCGGGTGAGTAAATTGGGAGGGGAAACAACTATAATATGGTTAAAAAGTAAATTTTGCAGAATAGGCCTGCTTTAAATATGAAACTTAGTCAAGCAATTTATATATTTTTGGTCCAGTATGATTTTGAACAGAGCATACTGTAGCTTTTGCCTAGGCTGAGGTTTAACCCAGGATATATTGTGCTATAGGAGTGTTTAACATAAAAGGTAATGTGTGAGGCTTCAATAATACACGCAAACCCACTACATCTGTCTCATGTTAATAGCCCATGTCCAAAGCTACTGTGACCACTTTTAATGACCAACCTGCATTTGATCAGACTGGCTTTTCCAATACGGGGTCTTGTTTGCTTTATTTGACTTTGGTATTTTCAGTAGAAATTCTTACCCACACGCCATCTGCCTTTAATGTCAGAACTTTATTAGAAGTGCGCTGGATGTACAAAATATCAAAACGCATATATTTTTTTCCTCTCACATCGTTACCTGTGGAGAGGATTGACATCTATCATGCAGGCGCTGAAATGGAAACTGGTTACGAAAAATAAATACAACTTTGAATGCTTTGCTTTGCTGCTATCTCTACCAGGTGCTTATTACAGCTATTATTATTACAAGCTAAAATCAACACCATGTATGCTTTTTTATATCCTCCTAGGCTCTCTTCTCCTCCCCTTGACACGTTGCCTCTATTGACATTGGCAAGAGTTCAGTAGCACCTCCACTGAGCAATATGGTTAAAGACAGACCAGCCACGAGCACATTTATAGGCAACCCACAAATCTCCACCCCTACAGATAACTTTTAATACAAAATCTTCTAGATGTCCTTGGGTGAATTTGAACTTTGACCACAGGAAAATGTTGAGCGTTCCACCTAAACACAACTGTCGCAATCTCTCAGTGAACTCAGCCAAATAAAGTGCCGTGCCTAGCAGCTGCTCCTCACCTTTCTGCTTGTCTGACCCCAAACTGCTGGAAAATGTGATTTTTGCAGTGCTCCTGGTGCAGGTACAGTTATAGGTGCACAGAGAAAGCAGTGTTTAAAAGCAATGGATGTGTCTTGGATGTGACATACAGAGGTGTCGGAGATGATTTGTCCGAAAGGCTGGTTATGTCTTACTAAGACATACAGGGTCATAAGGCTACCTGCTCAAATGGCAGTTACATCAAAGCTTTACTCTAAACCCAGTTACAGTAAAAAGAGATGAAGCACTCAAGTCATTATTTTGAAGGCTTGGACCTGTGTTTATCTTTCCTTATGCACTCACAGAAGACTTTTGACTTCAGAACATACTTTTCAACATTGACATTTTCAACTGTGAGTTTTGTGCACTTTTTCAAAGTTAGTGTTTTCATGGATTTAGATGATATATGAGAGGCATAATTTAAAAGCGCACTGCACAACTTTTCTGGTGGAGGAACTGCTATCTAATTGTCTCCATAGAGATGTTATTGCTCCCTGGAATGTTCCATGGTATGACTTTAAACATATTTGTTCATTAATCATTACAGCTGTTTCCATTGCTCAAAAATACAATAGTTTCTTCTGTGTATAGGGGAAACTCTATACACACCCTGCTTGTCTCCCTCATGATAGACAGGTTTAATTCACACTTTGGAGCATTCTAGACAAAGGAATATAATTTTTATGGAGATAAGCATGTGGCAAGCCCTTCACTAGAAATGTTAAGCAGTGCACCTTTAATTAAAACACACATACAGATTATGCATTTAAAAAGGTTAGATGTAGACATTAAGAGCAAGTTCATATTTTGTTATACATGTATAAGGCAGTTAATTTGCATGGACAGCTTCTGAGAAAATCAAAAACCAACAACTTAAGTAAAAGCAATTTTTATAGTCACTTCAGTAGTCTTTAAAATGTCACTGTGGCTATGCAAAGATGACAGTGTAAGTGTAAGTGTAAGCATTTCAGATAGTGGTTGCCATGACAGTACTAACCCTCGTGTGAGTCCTAAATGCTGAAGCATCAAAATGTGAACTGCAGGTCATCTGATAAGAGGTGGCATCAAGGTGAAAGGACTACTGGGGAAAGTACTGCATTTACAGGGCCCAAAGCTTGTTTTGAAAAGAAAAGTTTTAAGTAGGGTTAAGAAAATATTTACAGTGTTGTTTACAGAAAACATTAAAAAAGCTTCAAGTCATAGCACTGTCCCATGAGTACAAAGCATAGTACAAATTGGAGCAAGATTTAAAATGAGATAAAAGAGGTAAAATTATATTCTTTTTCTTGTAAAAGGCACTGCCATACACAAGATAGACTATGCAGCATACTGCAACAAGCATTTTTCTGCCACTTGTTATTATTAAGAGCCTATATTCTTTGAATCATACTGAATCATAAAAAGTGGTAACTTGCCTTGTGTTTGGAAGTTTTAACTAACCTTCTGAATAAGTCATACATGTTGTGGATATTTTAATAAGATGCAAACCTTTCAATCCAAAAAGTTACCAATTCTGTTATAATTTTATGATATGAACAACAACTTGCTTACCTAGGGAGCAGTCATCCCCGAAGAAGCCTTCATCGCAGACACACTTCCCGTCCACACACTTGCCGTTGCCGATGCAGTCGTTGGGGCACCTCTGGACACTGCAGTCTTCTCCAGTGAAGTGGGGGAAGCACACACACTTGCCGTCCACACAATGGCCCTTATCATTGCAGTTGTCAGGACAGGCCGCTTGGCTACAGTCGTGGCCGGTGTAACCCTGGAGGCACACGCACTTTCCGTCCACGCAGCGGCCGTTGTCGTTGCAGTCGTCAGGGCAGGTGGACGTGGAGCAGTCAGGCCCCTCCCAGCCCGGGTCACACTGGCAGCTGCAGGAGTCGTGCTGGTACGTGCCATGGCCACTGCAGCTGGTGTCCACACCTTGAGAACCAGAACAGTAAAGAAGAGATTATTGGTAAGGTATAAGATCAACATAAACATCTTGACATAATCATCATTCATAGAGCGCTCAGATCTACTGATCCACAGGTTGGTGGTGCAATTCCAATTCCCATAGATGAATCCGTATATTGGTGTATGAATGTGTGTGAATGGGTAAATAGTTCCTTGATGTAAAGCATTTAAAATGCCTTTAAGGTGGAAAAGTCTTATATAAATGAATTGTTTATTTGGTAAAATATCCATAAATCACCCTGTTCTTCCAGTTATGTCACCAAACTCTATCATGGCTGCAAAAACACCAGCCACTTCAACCTCTCCATCTCCCTTGGTGAGTATGGGTTTTTCCATGCAATTTGTTGATATTTGCTGGACATTTTCCTCTTCTTCTTCTCTCTGTACTTTATGAAGAATTTACACATTTATATTTTGTTTGAAGTACTGAGGCTCCAGTTTACAAGAATAACTAGAACTAGAACTATCCAAATTATTGTTTGAAAACATGTACGAGCCATTGCACCTGTAGCTTTTCCACAGCAGCCCTTGTCACATTGGGTCTTCAGATAGTTGACCTCCTCTTCCAGCCCGTTGACCCGGTACAGCAGTGATTTGAAGCTCTCAGACTCCTCACAGTCACAATTGGGCGTCTGTAGCTTGATGTTATGTCTAAAGATGATATCATTATCTCCAGTTGTTGTCGTCCCTGATTGAAGATCTAGAACATAATGATGGCATTAGAGTATTAGTATAATGCTACTTTTCACAATGTGTCTTTATATGTGTTTTAATGACCTGTTTTATCATCTGTGGAGAGGGGCTCGAGTTTACAAGAGGACCCCGCAGCTGGGATGTCTATTTTATAGACATGGCTGAAGGTGACTCCCTGCTCTGGAGCAGAGGCCCCTGGGTGCTCATCCCCGTAACCACATGCTGAGAGGGTGCATAGCAGGATCAACCAACACCGGGCCCTCCACAAGAGACTGGTGGTCATGGCTAAAGGGTAAAACATATTTTATATGATCTCTTAGTTATTTTCAAATTAGACTGGCACAATAGAAAGAAAATAGTATAACTATAGCATATTATAAGAATAAAAACTACCAAGATTGTTTGTCCAGTGTAATGTTATGTCCTTGTGCTTTGTCCACTATGGGCACTTGAATGAACGTGGCGAATGTGAGTGCAGATTGGAAACCACGTTACCGTCAATCAGCCCCAAGGTAGCTCTGATTGCAGTAGGAGCTTACTAACACCAAGTATGGAGGAGAGATGATGACCAATGGAGCTGTGAAGTTTGGCAAATACAATGTGCATCTTCAAAAGGTCAGAATTGAAGTGCTATCCATACTGGTGCAGAATCTTACGTGGTGTCCAAGGAAACTTGAGCCAAAAGAGCACCAAGGTGTGGGCAGAAGTGAGTCATAGTACATCTTCTTAACATTTTGCCTTATAATTAGCACAGCAACCAGGGAAAATGATGTCATGTGAACTTTTACTTTAGCCACAGCTTTCCTTGAAACCAAATGACATACTCCAACCACATTGTTTCTAACTTCTAAGCACATTTCCTCTTAAATGCTGTCTTCTACCGTAAAAGTTTAAATAGAAGACAGCAGAACCAGCTTGTAGTGAGCACCTCCTGTGTGGTCTATGTGAAGACAAAGCGTCTAAAGGAGTGGAGTGTGGACGGCCTGCTGTGATGCCTGACAACTGGAAACTCTACAGCTATAAAACATATGTACAATAAATGCACACACAGCAAAATGTGTAACAAAAGCTGTAAGAGGAGACAGCTGAGAATGGCTCCACACAGGAATTTATTAGCATAGAGTAAAGACGTCCATGTGTGAATGTACATTACAACCTGCTGTTTCGGAACAAAGTGTATTTACAAGCGATGCTAATAATGTTTAAGATCTTGACTAAAAGATTCCATCCTCTTATTCTGTTCATACAAAGATAATGACAACTTTAATTTTGAAACCAGTGTTCTTACTTTTGAAGTGCATTACCTCCGACACTGCTCAGCAACTATTGCCTTTAGGAAGAAACTACAGAGTGAAGTATGTTATATGTTAAGTATGTGATAAGTAAGTATAAGTAGATATAAGCATGTGATAAGGAGGTAAGCAAAAAGAATGAAAGGAAACAAAGCACAATATATACATTTTATAACGTGTCTGGAAAACATTATTATAAATTCTAAGCTAAAAACGAATCAGTAACTTTCTGATGTCACATCTTAGGCAGGACTAAATCAGTACTTGGGAAGTGACGCATAAGAAAAAAATGTTTTGGCATTTCGCACCAATGAGCAAATGCCATTGAAAACAGCACAACGCCATCTTGGGTTCATCTTGTATTCACAATCATCACATCAAAATGAGAACTAAACCAGGACTAGAGCAGGCCCAAACCCAATGTGTGTACGCACTCATAAAATGCCTTTTATTTAATGCGCCCCTATCTTCAAGGCCACAGATTTAAGTAACCTTGAAATGACACTTTTTATAGCAATCATGAAACACCGACATACTATTATTCCCCACAGTGCATCAAAACGTGAGGAAGATGGAGATTGCAGGACATGAAATGAGAAACAGACACCAAAAACCCAGAAGACTCAGAGCAGTAATCAGAACATTAACATGTCAACAGGTGGCCTCTAAATCTGCCAATCCTTCAGGTCCCATAACAATAATGTTATCAGAATAACAGAGATCGGAAAACTTCTTTTTAAAAAATCTAGACGAAAGATTTGCTGCCAGTTTGGTGGATAAGTGGTGTTTATAAATGATTGCGTCTGATGGTGTGAAATTACACCATTTTAAGGAGTCCAATCCCAGAAATGCATGAACTTGCTTGCAGATGACTGATTTGAGGTTAGCAAATCCCTAACAAGAAGTCCAAGCACTGAGATCACTCGCAGCAATTTAATTTAATGCCACGAGAGCTTCTGTACTTAACATAAGGTTTTATCAATGGCCAGAAGTTATGATTCTGAGATGATAAAAAATGAACATACACATCTTGTTGGACTGAAGAAAGATGGAGGCTGGTATATGGGTGACAGATGACTTGGATGCACCATTAACGGTGGTGAATGGTACCCACTACTGGCACACAGAGATGCTTAACAAGCATGTTTATAGCTCCCTGTCAAGGTTTTTATTCAACACTCGCTGTTTTGAGAAGCAATTCCGTATTTCTCTTGGAGGAGGTCAGGCCAAGAGTTTCCAAGCATATCGGGAACGCTGCTGCTACTATCCCAGCATGGGATAGACCAGACAGATGGTGGGATTAATGGACAGAGGAAATGGACTATGGAGGGGAACGTGAAGTGCAAGACAGCGGGAAAATGTATGGATAATAACATGTGAGGAAGCCGGGATGTATGGAAAGATGAAAACTGTATAAGTGAACTAGGGAGGAATAGTTCTTTAAGCACTCAAGCAAAATTATTACATTTTCAGATTAATGTACCGAATAAACCCAAACTTTTGAAAATTTATGGATGATATTGACTTTCAGCATCATCCTTCAGTCCTCAGTCTCAGTTTAACAAAAGTTAAACCCTAATTTTGTATGATAAATTTATTGATTATGATAAATCTTTATTTATAGAGCACATTTAAAAACAAGGTTTACTGCTGTGCATTCAGTAAAGAACAATAATACAAAAAAATCATACAGGACGCATACAAAAAGACAATGAAGTAGACAATCAAAGATCAACTAACAGAATAATCACAATAGGCTTAAACTATTCAAATAATTATAAAAAATAATGAATTCATTTGAATAAACTAAAAATACATTACACTGTAAAACTTGTAATGTTTTACAATCCCTACTGGCATATAAGACACATTTATTTTGGAGTCTACACTGTAGTGACCAAAGTGTAAAGCAGGAAAACCCATCATTTCAGGATCCCCACATCCAGATAGTATTCCAACATCCTATGACACTTAAGTAGAATCCAGTATGTCCATAAACACAGTTAAAAATTCCTTCTCAACAATAACTGCTGTGTGTCTGGGCCTTGCTATGTCAATGGGCCAATGAAAGGTTTGTGGACAACCTGTAATGACTGTATTCTCGGTTTTAAAGGGCAGGGGCACATTGTACCCATGTGTCTATACAGCTCCTTTAAGGAACACTTGCTTCTTGTTTATGGGAGGAATGTTGCCACAATTAATGAGCTTATACATTCACTCAACTTTCACTAGGCAGCTGTGGCGGATGCATATAACTCCATAAGAAGAAGAAAAATGGCGAAAGGTCCCACATTAACCAAAATTGACTCTTTAAGTCAAGTTAGAATGTTGTTACCTCATCAAAAGCATACTTTATTTATTTATTTACTTGGAGGATAAGCCCCTTGAGACGTCTCGTCATCTCATTTTCAAGGGGGTCCTCATAATCACAACAGCAGAAGACAGAGCTCCATACAAAACACAACTCCATACCTGGATTTGTGTTTTGTTCCATTCACACACTTTTGAGTAAACATTTATTATTGTCTGTATACATCTCCAAAGCTCAAATGCTCTGTTCCACTTTGTGATGTAACCTTTTACCCTTTATTTGATTGGTCAAGGTGTATGGAGGTAAAAAAAAACATAGTGGGGCACTGTATTACTACATGAAAAGAAAAGGTGGAGTGTTTTCTGTTTACGTGAAGAACTCAGCCTAAATATACAGGATTTGTGTGTTAAACATGCGTGAATGCCACAAAACACTACTCCAGGTACATTTATGATGAGGATGCATTATAATATAAATGAGAAAACAGGCTATTATGGGGCTGTTAATGTAAAATGGTTCAAAGTAGCACAAATAAGACTTTGTCAGACAGTGTGCATCCATCCTTTCGTCTCCAGAGAGCTATTAGGCTTCAAACAAAAGGCCGGCTGTTTTCTTCAAGTTTAAACTCAAGGCAAATCTCCATGGACCACAGCAACAAAGCAGAGGACAGGAAAAGGAGTCAGTAAAGAAAACAGAGATGAGATATAGGACGGTGGGTTTATGCATGGTCTAAGAAATACATTTGCATCTCAGCTGACCCTTGTATCGCTGATGGAGGGAGCTAAGTCAGATAACATGAGTGCTTAGCTATGTCTTACCAAATTTCAAAGCAGGAAAATACTTTAGAAATGTTTAAGAAAAAAACAAAAACTGCATTACTTAGAGGCGTACACTGCATTTGTTTAGAAAGTATTACTGAACTACAATCCATCGCCCTCTGTTGTTTTCTCCTGTGTGTTTTCAATGTGTCTCAACTCTCCAAACCCATTAAGGAACAATAAACAATTAAACAGAATGAATTACACCTCAGTAAACACACGTCAATGAACATTTCTTAAATACTAGCTGAATAAAAACGTCAAAATGTACAGCAATCAAGCAAAACAAGAATGCACAATAGTATGCCGAGTCATTGTAATTAATGGTAGTTTAATGCAGTGACCTCTGTGAGTACATTTGACAGCAAATACCAGCTTTCAGGGACTCCAGGACTTTCAGGCAGTGTTTAGTGTTTACAAAAATTAGTGTAAATTTGAACAATCCCAGGTGCAAACTAAAGAATAAAGTGGTGATTAACCCAGAAAAATATTTGACCAAATAAGGACAAAAGCAGGACCAAAGTCATACTATAATATCATAAGCTAATTATAAGCTAAGAAAACATGGATTTAGCTGCTTTTCAAAACATCAAACTGAAACTAAGTTCAGGATTATACTGGAATGGAAGGGATTTTATTAGAGATTTTTTTTTTTTTTTTTACCTTATCTTCTTCTAGTCATCTCAATTAGTTCTATATGTATTACAAATTCCCACTATTGGTATTCTGCACCACCACTTGAAGAGATTGACCTAAACATAACCTAATGAAAGATTGCAAAAGAACATGAGTCTGAAACACATGCTAACTGATATTAATAAGATTAACTAATATTCATAAATCAATACATTCTTGTAAAGAATGTATTGATTTATGATAGGCTCCTTAAGGTTAAAAGGAGCCTATAGTGCAAAATCAAGGAGAGATGTTGACATAATTTAACCTGCAGGGTCTAAATTGCAAAACTCCCCTGCACCCCACCAACCATAATTAACTGAAATCTTTAAGTCACATTTTGAAAAGATTTACAAATTCTTTATATCAGATTTGTAAGGTTTCCATCATCTTAGTAGTCACGTTATGCAACCACAGCCACCCACTCTCCGTCTCTCTCCCCCTCTCTGTCTTTCCCTCTCTCTCACTCTTCCTGTGTGTGTGCTGTTTGGCATGGCAGTGGGCCCACATCTGCAGCTCATTTCACCAGGGCTTCTGTGGAGTTCCCTGGCCAGCACAGTAGCATTAAAGGTAAATCTAGTGGATCAACGCTATGTGTGAATACCTGTCACCCCACAAGACCCTCCATCAACATTTATGCACAAATATGACATGTTGGGGTCACAGTGCTATCAAAGTATTACTAAGAGCTGATGCCGGTAGAAAGTATTGGGCAGAAAAAAAAAAATGCTGAATGGGTATCAGCTCTGCCGCTCAGCAGGGGCATCCAAACTATGGCCTGGGGGCCAAATGTGGCCTTTGGACCAATTTTTATTGGCCCACAAACCTTCTGCTGAAATGGCCCAATTGATCATAGGCATTCATTTTAACAGCAAATTTAAGCAACTCTTCCACTACAACCTCAATAACACCACACTGTATTGTGATACAGATGTTCTAAGAATTAAAGATTTTTATTACAGGTATGGTATCTAAATGGATCCATCTGAATCATCCACTGTATTTACCGTCTATCTATGTAAAAGGTTTTATATAGTTACTAGAAGGAAAAAAGTTACATAAGACATTTAGATCTGATTTGTTATACTCTAATTGTGTTTTAAGAATCTAAATGCTATTTTCAGTCACTGCACTGATATTGATTGATGTCAGATATAGACATACACTTAAAGCTGTATTGATATTGGTATTAGAACTGAAAAAGATGTATCAATGTATCTCTAGTCATTACTAGCATGGCATTTCTATTACATTTCTATTGTATCTGTGGCAATTAAATCAAATGCACTTTCACATTTAGTAAACTTTGTACAATATGCATTTTATACAACTAAAATGTTAAAATGTGCTACTCATACATTATAGCTCCCCCAAGTAATACTAAAAAGTAAGTTACTTCCTTAAGTTACATAGCTGACAGACTTCACATTTCCAGTAATATTTCAACAGTGCACAATGAAAACACTTCACAATCGTTCTGTGGTTTTGTGAAGGTAGAACAGCATGTGATATCGAGCCTCTCTGTTCAGCACATCATTCACACTTGACAGCCATTTCCACATTTTCTTTCCCCCATATCAGACCCTTTCAAATAATAATAAAATCTGCTTTATTCATCGACTACAATCTGAACCCGGGACACCCACTGGTTTTTCATTTGCCATATAATACAAACTTACGGCAGCAATGGCGTGACATTTGATAAAGTCCAGGTGTCAAAACTGGTAGTAATAGAATGCAGAGGTGGTGAGAGATGGAGATTATGAGGAGTGAAATTGGTAAGGGAAAGCACAACATACAGTATTGATTAAGATGAAAATAAATGAATTACATTACAGCTTAGAGAGTAACTACACCATGCAGTACAGTTCCCATTCTTCAACACAACATTGTTCTATATGATAAATGTTCTTTCCATTAAGCCATAAAATCTGGCTCAGAGTTATAAAAAATGTTACTATAGATCTATAAATGGTCATTTCAGTACCATTTGAGACATCATGGCTCCAGCGAAACTCTTCATGATTTAAAAAGCCATACCACTAAATAATTTTGTCTTTATTACTTATGAATACTCACTAATATTTATTACTGCTATTACCATTATACTACAGCCTACTGCTTCTACTACCTCCTGAAGAAGTACCACAACACATAGACTCTTTTAGTAACCAACCAACCTAAAAAAAAAAAACCTAAAACTTCAGAACTATTAATTAATTTAAAAAATACAATAAACAATAGTAATAATTAACAATAAATTGGTTATTTTAAAACCTCTAAATATATCTCAGTGAAATAACTTTTGATAATAAAGTTTTCGTACCCTTGAGCCTTACTGAACTGTTGCCGAAGGACTGGACTCCACTGGACCACCTGTTGACCTCCTCCCTGGCTTCTCTCTGTTAGACGCTGAGTGCCTATGTGAGCAGGGCTGTCCCTGTGCCTATGGGCCATGGGCAGGTCGTCTGGGAGGGTCCTGTCTCCTCCCCCTGCCCCTCTGCTCTCTGCAAAGAAACGAGAGGTGAGCCTTTCTCTCACTGGACATAATTACTCATGTGGATTCTGTACTGAAGTGGATGTTTTTTGCTTATATTTTAGCCAGAAAGTAACAGAACACAACAGCTTAATAAAATATCTGTGAATTAATGATGTCCTTCAGATCTGGTTTAAAAAACAGGCCCTAAAATAATTATAGTTCATGAGGTATTCAATAAAACTACAGTAAATTATAGTGTTAGCAAGCTTTATACTCAAATATAAACTAACACTCTGAAACTAAATATTTTGTAGTTTGCAAAGGACAACCTATTGCCTAATTTAGTGCAGAACTCTCATCTTGCAGGCTGCCCGTCACAAAATCTTTCACAGCCACTTTCAAATCTTGTGTTTGCTATTTTTCCACTGTTATTGAAAACTGCAAATATGTATGTTTATAGTTTGAGTGTGAGTACTAAAAGCATGGTTGCAATTTTGGTAAATGGCAAGAACAGACTAAGTATCGTGCTTTCCATCATCCTAAAAAAATAACATATTTTATATCTATATTTGTTGTGAGTGTTTTGGATGAGTGGCATTTAAAACTAAAAGTCTTGATTCAGTTTGCACTTGTCCCTCTGAAACACTCTCACTTACTCCTGTCAAAACACCACTTTGAGCCTCTGCAAAACAAGTTGTTCACACTTTCAAAGAAATTGAAACAGATAAACCCCTCAAAATGCATGATATTTTACCAGTCTTGTTTTTGAAAATCACATTGGTTTCTCTTTAGTGAAAATGCCCAGTTAACATACCGTAGCATCATCCATCTCCCAGGGTTGAAGTCAGAATGTTAAGAGGTCAAGGTTGGTGGCTAGTTTACAGCTACTTCTATCTAAATATATAACTATGGTGTCACTTTTCAGTGGGACAGCAGGAGGCAGGATTGTTCAAGTGAAATTCAAGATGATACAAAAGATGCACCCCAGTTTGTGTTTTTGTTTACTTTATAAAAAGAACAATTTACTACTAAAAATAAGAATATAACTGTATGTTGGGTGAACATGTCTTAACCAAGAACATAATATAGGGGCAAGATATGATTTGTAATGATGTTACTTTAAGTTGAATTAATATGTTCCGCACTCAATGCCTCCCATGTGTAGATTATCTTAACCTTAGAATAAATATGTCAACTAATTTGTATTAATAGAGAAGCACAAATTTGTTTTAAGATCTTAAGAAGATAATAGATCTAGTTATGATCTAATACTTCCTCTCTCTCTTAAAAACAATCATATTTTATTCTTAGAAATACACCTAATACACCTTTAATATTCTCACAGAGAGCAACTGTTACCTTACCAACATTTACTATAACTACATTAACTACAACATTACATTGCATTACTGTAGTGGTGTTACTGTAGTGTTGCTTCCGTAGCGACTGTTACCATTGCGACTGTAACCATGGCAACTGTTACCATAGCAACTATTAATCTAACTATCATAACCATAGCAAATAGCAACAAGTACCATAGCAACCGTTACCATAGCGTTACCATGTGTCACCGCAGTGGCGTTACCGTAGTGACAATACTTTAGTGATGCTACCATAGTGACTGTTATAGCATTACCATAGCCACGTTACCATAGTGACATTATCATATTGATGCTACCATAGAGACTGCTATCATCATCAATTGAAAGTAATTGGGTCAGTGCAGAATTTAATATTAGACAATATATGAAATTGTCTTCTTTGATGGTATGTATGATTTTAACATACAGTTTCCTTGCTGTCTGAGTCTTCATCAATTTATACATGTTATGATATGATTCAAATCAGCAAATACTATATGTTGATCAAATGGCTCTTTATTACTGAACCATGCCCACTCCAATGAAAGTATTGCAGATGTATTGATATAGTGCCTCTTTACAGCACAGTAAGAAAATGTCAGCCATGTTGTTAGACCCCATGTATTTAGGTCTGTCCCAATAACAAATTCTGAAGAACAATACAGAGATTATATATTGTGATAAACAATAATACTAAAACTACTTTCTGTGACTGACACAAGGACAATAATGCAAGATTATTCCAGTAAACCACTATTTAAACGGACAGAATAATTAAAATAAATAACAGAATGAACCAAAAATCTTATACTATTACAACAAAAAATACCTCAAATTTCTTCGCTTTCACAAAGAAATTACACCCATGATAAATACTCCAAAAATATATTGTTCCAGTTTTCATGTATAGTCTGTATAACAATTATCGTGACAGGCCTACTCTTTGCCATTGCCACTGCCTCTTTGGACAATTCACAGAGGGTAGAATTTTATAATGCCTCATAGAAATAATATTCATGACTATTCTTTGACATAAAACTTAGGGAAAATTATCTAAAATACAGTGTATGTGATTGTTAAGTCTCCAGTGGATAACAGCTTTCCTCAGAACCCAGGATGGATTATTATCTTTTATGGATAATATTTAGAGAATCCTGGCTTGTATGGTGTAAATTTAGTTCATATTGTTTTAAATGTGAAACTGACACAGGCCTCACAGGAATTGTCTTAGCCAAAAGGTAGACCAGTGTAATTTGTGCCTGGTGGATGAATAATTTCCCATCATACTACAATGACAGCACAAACACACAAAAAAAACATTATAAACTACAGCAAATGTAACAAATGATACAAAGAAACCAAACTGCACTATTTCAGATCTGCACTTCACTCTGTGGAGTTGTACATATTTGTTAGCAATTAGGAATCTTGCCAGCAACGCCAAAAGAGTGACTGACTTGCCCCTATGGTATACTTAAAATTTCTCTTCTACTACGTGATAAAAAGCAAAAAGAAAAAAAATAGCACTCTTTCTCACTTGAGCTACAACTCTTTCTTATTATCTTGTTTCTACACGCAGCCAAGATAAATACTCTTTCTCCCATGGCCCATATATTTCTAGTTAAAACAACCATGAAATGTCAGCAAATTGTGCTACTAGAAAGAATTTTGGCAGATTTTTGTCATATCTTAGATTTAAACAGATGATGATAAGGCCTTAGCCAAAAACAGGCCACTTCTACGACATCTGTTACTGTCATTTTAACTAATAAGTGATTTCGTAGGGTTACCTTTACTACCAGTATCAACCTCTACAATGCTACTGCTATGTCTATACAGTCATGGAAGAAGTACTGAGATTTATTACTTTTTTATGACTAAACTACAGATACTGGAGCAGAAAAGTCTTGGCTGCAAGTAAAAGTATCTACGGAAAAATCTGCTTAAATAAAAGTATTAAAGTACCTGTTTAAATATGTACTGTAAGAGTAAAAGCTAAATAATGCAAATTTTGAGATAAAAAAAAAAAAGCTTCAAATGTATAGATAAAGTTTTGCACTGACAGAAACAACTGAATCTGTAGTTTTAATTTGTATATTTTTATAGCTCCAGGAATGAACAGGTCTCACACAAGAATAAAAAGTAAAGTAAAGTACAGATGCCTACATACATAAGTACAGTATTTTACTACTTACTTTCTTATATATTTATTTGACTAATTCCACCACTGTATCTATTCCTTCTTACTGTTACTAGAGTCTCTATAATTCTACTTCCCTGCTACTATAACTTCTTCTTGGCACGTTGAAGTAGAAATGTTACACGTTATTATGCATTCATTCATTACTATATACCCTCACTATATGCAGGAGGTACATTACGTCAATTAAGCTTAACTCTGAGCTGGAGTGTGTTGAAACATATGGTATACTTAATCTTTACAAAGTGGCTTTAGGGGGCAGGCCAAACTTCACTGATTGCAGTTTCCTTGTAAATCTGGGAACTGTTGATTTTAAAAGCTGATGTGACGTGAACAGGAGCTACACAGTCTGGTGTGGAATGAGAAGTGACAGGCCTATCCAAACAGCGCTTGTGAATTTAGCCTAGGAAATCAGTTTAAGGGACGCGTTGTCTGCAGGTCATTAGGTTACATTAAATTGGCAAACTCAGGCCTGTTATTTTTGCATCATTATACCTTCTATCTTAGGTTAGGGGCATAGTGTTTACAAAACTAGCCAAATCTGATTAGACAATGCTTCTGTGCTGCATTTTGCATCATGCTAAAAATGCCCGGTAGGTTGATTTGTTTGGTCTTTCTCCCATGTGTGACTTTGGTGGATGCTGAATCAGATTAGGGGGACACAGTGCAGATAAAGTCTAACTCGTTTAAGGAAAAATAAACTAATGCCATATGGAAGTTTGATGTTACAAGACACTTTCAAGGTCCTGTGTGTCTTTGATGCCTTTGCCACATTGTACACACAGCAGTTCTCTTGTGAGCAGTGGAGAGTTAAGACCGCAATTAGACTTTATGTTTTATTAACCACATGGTCACAAATTGTATGTCCTATAAGGAGAACATACTTAAAGGGAGATGACCTTATGAATAAGAAACTGTTCTTATTTTAACCAGTTGTTTGAGTTACTTTCATCAACAGAAACAAGCTTGTTGTTCAGGCATGACTCTGGATATGTTTTTGCTGAGGTAACAGCATTATAACATCACAAGGGTAAATTTCATGTAATATAGGACCTTTAAAGCTCTTAATGGTCTTGCTCCACCATATTTGACACCTGTCTGTTCTAAACTCAAACAGGGCCTTAAAGTCAATCAACCAATCCTAAATGTTTTACATATTTTTATACTGTTGATTTTATTAGAAAACACTCACCTTGAGTGTTGTTAAGGGCTCTATAAATAAAGACTGACTGATTGACTAAGCCAGCAACTACTTTCTTCGTGCAATGTGTCTTAAGCACATTGCATTATTTTGAGTCGTTTAAGTAAAGTAGTTGTGTTTTCAGATGAGCAGCTGGTTCAGAGCTTCCAGTCTGAGGCAGATACAAGACAAGACAGATACATGTGACCTCATTACTAAAGGTCATGACCTCCAGTGCACAGTCTAACATCACCAGCAACTGCTGCTACTGCATTTTCATATTAACACTAGAAGTCCCAGAGGGTCATTTGACATTTATCCCTTTAGATCTCACAAAGGGGTCGATTGACCAGAAGGATTTTAGCTCACGTCCTGTCATCAGGTGCAAACGCCTTTTGTTTTTTAAACGAGGCCATTCCTGGGGCACCTCAGGAGGGCACATGCTGAAGGGGAGACACTGTCGACTCTTGAAATGACATTTGTATTGTACTTCTTTGGTGTATTGAAAATGGTGTGGTTTGTGAATAAAACCACAACAACGGTCCATTTCTTCTTTTCTTTTATTTATTTCTCAAATTAAATGTGTTAAATATTTATGATATATCCTTCCTTGACACATTTTTGAGCTTTTAGCAGAGAGAAAAAAGAGGGCCTTTTATTTAAAAAAAATCAACATTTTAGAACGCTATAAGAAAATTATGGATTAATACAAAAAAATTAAAATAATAAAAAAAATCACTATAAAAGGTCCCGCTCTTTTCTTTTCATACATATGAAAAAATAAAAATTTTCAGAATTTTTAACCAACTTTGCCAACTTTCTAACATGTTGTTCATGTACCTTATGGCAAAAAAGCACAAGCAATGTTGAAGGTGAAGCATGCAACTATTTATCCCCCTCAGCACAAAAGGCTGCATGCAACTTTGGAACCTTTAGCCCACCATCCCCCACTGCCACACACCTGCACAGTGACTGGTCAGGCAGGTTTGCCCATTGGGCTGACAAACACAAGTTCTGAATGTCTTTTGATTGGCTGACCAACAATGAGCTGCTATTTACCCACAGAAGTGGGTAGAGTAGCCAAAATATTTACTCAAGTAACAGTAGCTTTACTTTAAAATACTCAAGCAGAAGTAAAATGTAGTGCTCCAAATAATCACTAAGTAAAAAAAAGTAAAAAAAGTACTTGACAGCTTATGGGAACTGACCAGGTCGTCCACCCCCTGCTGATCATCAGGTAATGGAGGCATTTACAAATGAAGAGATGCTAATTGTGGCCATCAGAGTCGTCAGTTTGGACTAAGGGTCTTTCAACCCTTCTCCGGGACTTTAGGGGGGCTGTCAAAAAAGCCTAGTTTGTTAAACACAAACTAGATGTTGCTGGAGAGTCTTACTCTATAATACAGTCAATTAATTCAATTACAATATAAATGTAGTAGAAACATAGATCATCACACAGCCCAATGGACGTATTACTGAGCTAATTCTAGGCAAGATCCTTTCTATTGTACATCTGAGACAAGGGCAGAGTCCCTATACTTGCAGATGTGGTGCCAGTAGAGTAATGACGTATCATGTAATGTGTCAGTTTTCTGGTAGTAACATTAGTGGCAGTATGAGTCAACACATAGTAAATCAGTGATTTGAGGAACATGATTGGGTCTTTGTAAAACAGTACCCTGAGTTACCCACCAACAGATTCTCCAGGGTCACATGGGTTTGTTTTCAAAGTGTGTGCTATGTTTCCTAATACCTTGGTGGTCTCCGTACTGAGTATAATCCCAGATGTGTCTGTTCTCCTCTTTATCTGTATAATTTTTTAGTTTATTTCCATTTACACTACCATTGATCCAGCCTTTTCAAACACATATATATTTTTTAAATTTGTAGGATATTTTACTATGAGTCAGTGTGAATCAATGTATGACATTAGAAACTTGAATCCAGGCATATCCCAATAGTAACAGTAAAGTACAATAAATAAAAGTAAAGTACAATAATAATATCATCAATGAACTATCCCAGTCAAATATATAAATAAATACAAATCAGATTATAATACATGTATACTGATGAATCTTTGAACTGCATAGATTCAAACAGTAAGGGCTGACCAGTAAGGGCAACCACTTTATTGTCACCTTAAACCTGACCATAATCTAGGCTGTTTTCTACAGGAAATACTAGACATTCCCGAAACCTGAAAAGCTGCCTGACCCCCCTCACCATTACAAGGTCAGGACCTCTTACTAAATGGGGTGTATAAGGGTCAAATGGGCAATGATGACTTTGGGAGGCTGGATTTCCTGGACTGATGTGGAACATGCTGATTCACCCCCCTGACATTATGGAAGACATTATCATGCAGTTTAATATACTGTAGTTGGGAGGTAAGACCATTTGCATTTCTAAATTAGACACACACTTGGACTCAGGGAGAAACAAGTCGCCAAACTTTTATCCTTTCTTAACAAATTAGACTTAAGACATAGATGACCTTTATTGATCCACAAGGGAAATTATTTGGACACAGTAGAACACACATCATGATAAATATAATAACAAAGAGAAAAAACATAAATATACATTCAAAATAATTAGCAAAAATAGCAAGAGAATTGTGTCAAATAAGGTATAATTATACAAATGAGAAAGTTTGTCAGCACCATTATGTATTGCCAGTTCCTTGTTACAATGTTTGTGATACTGCTAGTATAGCATATTTATGGAGTACAAGTAGTGGTACTATTGGTACCTGTAGCTATAGTACCTTGTATCTAGTATGTACAGTATGCACAGTATGAAAAATGGTTTATATAGTCATTTGAGTCTTTCAGTATAATTAAAATTATTTTATTTGGGAAGGATTACATATTTATTGATTTACTTTTTCCTATTAAGCTAAAGGCTCCTCATATTTTCCACAATCAAACCTTGACATGGTTGGCAGTGAACAGTTGAATGGCTGGCTTCATATATGATTTATTACATGGCTTTTACTGTAACCAGTGTGACTATATCGTTCATATTTCTGCTAATGCCATGTCCAAACTCTATGCCTCCTTCTTGTGAGCTTTACAATGTGCACAAAAGAATTATTTATTTTAGTCTATGACAGAGTCCAGGAAGCGTCTCATGGTTACGTTATACCTGTATGCATTTCAGTGCGGTTTCATGGTAATGGCTGAGATTTTAAAGGCAAGTATAATTACTTTACCACATTCACTGTAATACTGTGTAGTGTTCGAAAAAATCTGTCAGTACAAGCTGCCATTGTAGTCACCAACAGCGAGCTTACCATCATTCTTTTGGAAACTGTTAGCCACATTGAGTTCAATACAGGTGTCCCACTAAGATGTTTTCTGGTTGTGTTACTGTGACAAGTATTCTATTTACATACATTGTTACCTCCAAAGGTTATGTAGAAATCAGTGTAACCTGTCAAAGAAACTGTTGTAGGTTACTGAAGAAATTATTATCGAGAAGGTTTAATATAAACACTCAATGTGTGAAAAAAGTATGATGGGAAACTATGGAGAATATAGTTTTTGTCTCCCACTGATGCATGGCAGTTATTAAATCTACAGTACAACCATTCCCTTATTTGGCATTTAATGATATAGCAACTTGAATAAATGTCTGCTAGGTATCCATGGAGAGTGCCATGGTATATGACTCACATGTTTTATATGTATATATGTCTGAATATGATTTAAGCCAACATAACAGAGATGTACCCTCTCATAAATTCTGACCTATTATAAAATATGTTATATGTTTAAAGAGTACCAGGTTATAGACAATTCAACATTATGATGTAGAAAAATTTAACAATTCTGTGTAGGGAGCTGGAAATGAAAACACATGAAAAATGCTGTCAAATATTTGAGTGACCAAAGGAATACTTCTGTGTGATTATATCCTTCATGTGAACTGGGAGAGTCCCCATAGAAATACATTTAGCTTGAGGCGCCGAGGCCAAACGGTTAAATTTTATTAACTTATATTTCACCGGTGTTAACACTGCAGGCAGAACAGACATATCTACTCACATGACTGTGAGGAATTCAAAGATGGAGTATGTGGAGCTCTGTTTCATCAGAGAAAAGACATCAGCCATCTTCTTCACATCAGGGCCTGCAGGAGATATGGTGGTGAATGTTTTACATGCTTGTAAAAAATTCTTTTGATTATTTTGTTTTAGATGTCTGTGGTATGTCTGTAATAAATTATGCTGACAACATGCTGGAAAAGATCCAAAAATAGTATAAGCTCTTTGGTTCATATTAAAAATCATACAAAGCTTGATTTCAAGCAGATCATCCAATTTTATTATTATAATTCATTAATTTATTTATTTTTGATTGGACAGGTTTAACTTTCTGACTTTCTGGCAGAGGCTAAACCCCCTCCCCCAGTCTTCAATTTCCACCGTGGGCTGATTTGAGGGGGCAAAGTCCAGAGCTCTTTTTTGGTCCTAGTCAGCTCCTGCCTGTGTCCATTGTGATGTTCTTGTATTGCCTGAAAAATTCCATGGTGTGGCATTCATCCTAAAACTTACAGATCTGATCTGTGGAGAGCACAGGAGAAATGCATGTTTTGCAAAGCATGTTGTTTGTCAAACAATGAGTAGACTAATTAACTCAAGCTGTATCCTTGATTTAATATAAAAACTAAACAAAACAATTTAAAAAAAACCCCTAAGCCCATCTGTTAACTTTCCCCAGTTGACAATGAAATTTCATAAAAGAACATCCTGTTTATTCCATCTCTAATGGGGGACTTGATCTACCGGATCACCCGCCCTTTAACTATAACAATAACACAATATTAGTTTCATTG